>VOQK01030418.1:0-21771 GCA_015052645.1 Benitochromis conjunctus
ATAATTAATCTATTAAAAATACACAGGAGTTGATGCCGATTTGTGAAACCACCACAAACCACTGAATACAGTGAGTGGGAATGACAACTCTCTTCTGACTAATCGTGTTTTACGTATGTGGCTAGAGATTGGCCACATACGTAGTAAACCAAAGGCAAAATAGAAGCGAAGTCATAGGATTCTGGTGTGGCATAGAGGGGCATTTAAATTCATGTCTGCGCCTAAGACTCAAGATACGAAGGATCATACATATGTTTTGAGAAGGGGTCCTCTTCAACAAAGAAGCAAAAATGTGAAAGAGGCAATGCAACCAGCAACCATTTTTGAATTCTCTTCCTCCTCATCTCAAGTCCCGTCTTTTATATAATAATAATAATAATAATAATAATTAAAAAAGGAGAGTATTAAATATTAGAGAATTTAGTTGGTATTTACATTTAAGACAAGTTGGTATTTACAAGTTTGTGCAAGAGTATTTGCAGGTTGTAGAAAGTTGTGCAATAAGCATTTAAGTAGCATTTGTTGAAGTGACAGTGTGCAGAGTCCTGTAATTGTAGTGAGTGTGTAGTGGTGTGTATGGAATGTCAGCAGTTGAAAAGCCTGATGGCTTGTGGGTAAAAACTGTCCCTGTGTCTGGTAGTGCTGGACTGGATGACACTTGCCCTCTCATAAATAGTTTGATTACATTCTCAGACCATATGAGCGTTTAAGTGTCCAAGTCTAATAACGTTAGCTCGACTTCAAAGGAAGATTCACTAATGCCGGCTAACAGCAGTTAACACACCTCACCTCAGTATCACTGTCATCAGACAGAAGTGAGCTTCTCTAACCTGCATCAAACTGCTTTCACAAAGTTTTACGGCTTCCTCCACAGTAAATAGGCATTGACACATATTGACAGCTGAGGTAAACAGCAGGCTGAGAGCCTACACTCACTACAGATGAAAGGCAACCAGAGTTGTTTCTAACAAAGTTGTTTGTCCTACAGCCATAACTTCAATCTGATATCTAGTTGTGAGATTTTACAGGCTGTAACTTTATGTAATTAGCTATTATTATTAGATATTTATAAGTTTTTTTCTTTTTAATTGCTCAAACTTGACATAAAAGTCAATTGTTTTCCTCTTTAAACTGCAGTGTAGCAGGAGAGCTGTGGCTGATGTGGCCATTCAATCATGTAACCGGTCTTCTTATTGTGCCTCAGACCTTCCTCCCCCATCGACACGGGAGCGCCCTCCTGGCTGCAAGACAGTATTTGTCGGGGGTTTGCCAGAGAACGCCACAGAGGAAATCATCAGGGAAGTGTTTGACCAATGTGGGGAGATCACCGCCATCCGAAAGAGCAAGAAGAACTTCTGCCACATCCGCTTCAGTGAGGAGTTTATGGTGGACAAGGCTATTTACCTGTCAGGTGAGCACTTTTCTTGGGAAATGCAAAGTTTACAGTTGGGATCTTGTTTTCATTTGTTTGTCTTGGTTTGTTTTTTGGTGTTATTGTTTTAAGTAGCCATAGTTTTGAGTGTATCGCTAATGAAATGCTAGCTAAAAAAAATATGTTGGGAAAAAAAAATTGTGAAATTGCTTTTAACAAAGTGTACCCAGCAACAACAGCAGATCCACTAGTGTGTGTTTTAGTACGACTGCATGCTAAACAAGTTGATGTAACAACTAGCTATCTGCTACTTAAGTTGACCACTCTCTTATTATGTATAACTTTAAGCCTTATTACAATTTTAATTGATTAGTTATATCAAATTCACCTCCAGGTAGTTGTAATAAAGAAGAAAAGTAGTATAGACACCACAATTAATTTGTGTGGTTTTTTTCTACTTTTGCTGTTAAGCTAGATATTTTAAGAGAGGGTGAGCTTATTTTTAGGCCCAGTCTCAGGTGGCCATTTAAGGAACTGTATTTTTCATAATTCTTCATCATCTTCATGTTTCACCCTGATGATTTTATGCCTGGCGGATCAAATCTGATAAGATGCATCTACCTGTTGTAAAAAAAAAAACCTGCCTAAATATAATGGTATCATTGTCTCTCCTTCAGGGTATCGGATGCGCATCGGCTCCAGCACTGATAAAAAGGACTCTGGGAAGATCCATGTTGACTTTGCCCAGGCCAGAGATGACCTTTATGAGTGGGAGTGTAAACAGCGCTTACTGGCCAGAGAAGAAAGACACCGCCGCAAGATCCACGAAGACAGACTGCGGCCACCATCTCCCCCTCCGATTGTGCACTACTCTGAACACGAGGTAGCACTGTTAGCAGACAGACTAAAAGGTGAGCACTGTTAATGGGTTTACAGAGAATGCGTCGATTAGGTTTTCAACAAGAAAGTGATTTCATGCCACTATATGACAAATTAAATCTAGCAGATCAACTGATCTCATCGCTAGCTCATATCAGGTGATGGCTCAGCTCATACCCTTTGATGCTTCTAAAGGGCAAATCTCTCACGCAGGCACACGCATGCACACAGAAAAACAACCCCTGCTCCTCCTTTGAATGCTGTATCCAAATTCACTTTTTGTGTGCTGGCAAGGGCAGGGACCCAAAGACTGCAGAGGCCAGCACAACTATGAGCTTGATCACTAATGTGACAGGGTTGGACTGAATCTGTTCAAGTTTTTTGTAGTTTGGGTCAGGTGGTCTGTTCCACTTTGGCCACTGATGTGTTTCAGAAGCCAGAACAAAATCTGCAGGTGTTGTCATGGATACAGAGAGTAAATAAAATCCCTTGTAGTAAACATATCAGTATAAAGCCATGTACGACTTTTCAAAGCAGATTTGTAGGTCATAGATAACAACGCTTTTAATTTGATTGGCAACACATCTGTTGCTCTGTGTGTATAATCTCCTGCTTAGGTCACTTGCTGTGATACCCAATAACATGCATGAATTAATTGTCCAGGAAGCTGCACAATTATTGATATTCTTCATCCCTCCCATTTGTAGCCACCGATAAACAACTGTGTTTGATGGCAACAGTATAATGCAGGCAAACAGTGTGCAAACACAGGGGAGCTGCACTCAAAGCTTGTTTAAGAAGCCATATTTGCATCAATCTGTATAGGTTTTTTGTTTTACAGCAGTGCTTTGTGTGTTGTTGTATAAACTGCAGTTATTACTCAGCGGTTCTCAGAGAGCTCTGGAGTGACATAAGAAATAGGTTTTGTGACAACAGAGTATCAGATATTTTTTTAAAGGGAGAGAAATAAAAGCAACTGGAGAAGTGGGATTTTAGTTATTAGATTTTCGAGTGTTTATCAAAGATGTCTGCACAGACTGTGAGCTCTCTGCATTCAGTCATCAGTACAAACACAGTGAACAGTAAATGAGACAAACACGATTGAGATGGAGCAAGAACTGCTAAATAAAAGCCTTACCAGAGTTTTCAGCACCCCAAAATAAAACAAAACAGTTGCAATTTTTTTATGTGTCTTTACCTTTCTTATTGTCTTCAGTGGCTTCCTGCTTATTTCTTCCTTTTTTGCTTCTAGCAGCTATAATCCAGTAAGATATGCATTATTAAGTAAGCCAGTGTAGGATTCTGGAATTTGTTTACAGATGTAATCGAGTCATAAATACATCTTTTTAGGCCCATAGTTCAGGCTGAAACATCACTTTACCCTCTGGTAAGGAAGAAAGATGAAGATTTTTGAATTGTAGCAGCAAAACACTATGAAGCTTTGAGCTAAATACTGATGTTGATGTTCAGCGAACATATTTTAGATGCTAACATTATCTATAGTACCTGTGATACTGCAGTGTTTGTCTTTTTTTTGCAGGTTATATCATAAGATATCCATCAATTCATTTCTCTTGACCATTTCAAAGTCGCAGGACCATGGGTTGTATCCCAGCTGTCAGAGTGTGTGTGTGTGTGTGTGTGTGTCCTGGTGACTGGACCAGAAGTCACATGATCCCCACATTTATCACAAAGTTACTTGCATTTAGCCATGCTGTTAGCATTACTCGGTAAAAAAAAAACCTGGACTAGCTTAAACATTCAGTACACAACACCTGGGTACAATGAATGCAAATGTGCTTTCCTGACGTCATCGCTCTCACGGGAGGCTGATGGGCGTTCGACTTGTAGCATGTGGCTAATGTTGAGAAAAGGTCCATTTTCATCCAAACTTTGATTTTTTTTCTAAGGCCATTGGTGCTTAAATGTAACAAAAAAGTGTCACCAAGGGAGAAAAGTAAAATGAAAGTATGAAAATGTCTTACTGTGCATAAACTGTGGGTAGACAGCAACAAACAGAAACTGTGATTACTATATAAAACAAGAAATAACTTGAACCAAAGCTACAATCCAAAACCCCCTGACACATGCTGAAGTTTCATCTGTTACTTTTCCTCAACTGGCAAAATGGGTTTCTGGAGCAGAATGCTGCATGTCGAAAAATTACACTGAATGCTTACCCAGTGTGGTACAGTGTAAAGAGATGGGTTTCTGACCACATATATAATATTTATTGTTATATTAACTGAAAATGTGTTGAGAATGCGGTTGAAATGTTGTGTTTGAGTAAAATGTAGCAATCCTTGGTTTGATCTCAGATGTTTTCCCTGCTTGACGCCCAGTATTTTTCCCCAAGCTGTTTTATACCTGAGTAGAAATGTGCTCCGTAAAAGAATGAATCGTGACAATGAATAATTCAGGTGACATTTGAATGAAAGGTAAAGTCCTAATTATGCTTCTCTTTTAAAATCAGCCCAGAATTACTACAGGAGTTTTCAAACCCCCATTTATCTACTGTGTAATGGGATTAATACCATGGACCACTCCCTTTCTTTCTGTACTGCTGCAAACCTGCCTTCACCTGCTCCTTCTGCACGTGAGGAGAATTGATGGGAGAGGATGAGGTGTGGGACTGAGTTGGCAGTGGTTTTGATGAGTGAGAAGTGAGCAATGAGGGGTTTTTGTTGGGCAGGAGTGTGAAGGTCACTTTCCTCCTCCTCCTCCTCCTCCTCTTCCACCTCCTCCGTGTTGCCTCCACTCCGCTGTGGCTGATTCTTGTCTCCAGTGATTGAAAGCGGTGCATATTTACAGTAAAAGGCTGTAAATGTTCTCTGTTTATAAAAACACAGCGGCGCTGAAATCACTTGCAATTTAGTGCAATTTAATCACATTCAGATCCAGCACACTACTTATTACTGTTATTGCATTCATGCACTGTGATGACCTTCATGTTGTCTCAGACTGAGCAGGCAAACTAAACATTACCATCTAGTGTTATTGTTATATTTGTGCCGTGTTTCGACCTAAACCCGTCTTTAACGTGCGGTCAGATCCACTGCACACATCATTTAAATAAAGCATGAAAGAAAAGAAAGTCAAAATCTTGACTGTAACAACTCCCACACAAAAAGAAATAATAACATTGCCTTATGTGTTGCTGCAACCTTTGTGCCAATAAAGTGTTGCTGAGAAACACATTACCACCATCAGTGGGAATCAGATATGTCTGATTTCCATGGGAACTAGTAAAAAGCCTGATGGCACCTGTTTAGTGCAACAATAGATCCAGATAATTTGAATGACTCAAACTGATGCACATAGCCTGTGTTGTAAGGTACAGTCAGACACATCTGTTCTTTCTAAACCTGCTTTATTGATTCAAGTTTGAGCTGCTACTCTGAACCCACTTTTACATTTACTGGTAAGTCTCAATGTCGAACCTGTCACGGAGGTTTTCTTCATCACAGAACAGACTATACGGTCAAGGTGTTTTTTTACACCTAACACTGCATCCATCTGTTCATCCATCCAAGTTTTCATTGTACATTTGCAATGTAAAGGAGGAAAACTCAAGATAGAGCTCTGTGCAACCTGCCATTTGTGTTTTTTATGATGTTTATAGGTTAGTGTTGGTGCTGAAATGTGGAAAAGAAATGATTGACATTTAGAGCATAATCCAGAAAATAATCAGATCTTATAGGAACTTTTAGTGCCTCACAAACAAACACAATCCTATCAGTTAATCTGTTGAAGAGATATGTAAATGTTAGTGGGCCTAACCGTGGGAGAATGCTGTTGTGACATGACAAGGATGGTCACTGAGACATCAAGATGCCAGCAGATTATCACTAAGGCGTATTCAACAAGTGTCACGGTACTGGGTCTGCGACCCAGTGTCTGGTGTGTTTTAGTTTAATTTTTTTGATTATTGTATTTTTCTCAATGTTTCCTGTTTTATTCTGAAAGAGTCTGGTGTGTTTCTGTCATTGTGTTTAGTTTCACTTCCCTGTGATGTCATTATGTTTAATTTCAGTCAGCTGTTACCCATGTGCTCCCACTTCCCCGATCACCTCCTGTGTGCTTAAGTCCTCTGTGTTTCATTGTCAGGTCATCTGTTATCCACGCCGCAGTGGATATTTCTCATAGTTTTCCCTGTGTTTCATAGTAGCCTTAGTTTACACAGTGTTCATAGTTCAATCATAGTTTTTCTTAGTGTTCATAGTTTTAATAATAATAAGAAGAAGAAGAATTCATGTCTGCTGCTGACTTTCAGCCAAATAAAGGCTCGTTTTTTGTTAAAACCTGCAACTTCTCTGTCGGCATCTGCTTTTGGGTCCTGTTTCCAAAAACACTGGCGCACCCCGCCGTGACGACAACAACAATCCCAAAAGAAAAGAATCATGAGCTCTCGCATTTGGTTAACTTTAAGCAAACCTGAAGACACACAGCAGCAGTCCAGTCGCAAGTGTATTTTTAGCACATGGAGCATCAAAACTCTGTCTTCCAAAATCAACTTTACAGTAATTAGGAATTTATTATTATAATAACAATGAACATATTCATAAGAGGTTCAACCAAAATAATAGGACACTATTCAAGGTACATAATATGAATTAAAAATACTCGTCATGAATTTGTTTAATACAGGAAGTCACCCAACAGCAGTACTAATTATACAAACACAATAAAATCATAATAACACTTTGAAAAGAGGATTCTTTCTAGCTACCTTTTCTATGTCTGCCGTTTTCTGTATTGATCTGTGTCTCTGTCCTATCTCTCTGGAAAACCAGCAGCATGTTGCTTCTGTTTGCTTCAGGATCTCCAGTTTATCTACAAAACCCAAACCTCAGCCTCAGTGTAGTGTTCCTATCCTTCCTCTAAGACCTAACATAAACAAGCATGTTTTCTCTCTGAATAACCCTTTTCAATTCATTCTTCACCTCAAACAGCAGGGGAAATAAATTTCCATTATTCCCCCGCTCGTCCCTGTTCAGCAGCGCTTCATTGTGCTCGCTGTAATGTGACTGTAATCTGCTGCTGTGTATGAATGGGGCTTTATCAGAGTGGGGGAAAGTGTCTTCTTACAGGTTGTGTTGCACTGGGTATTGAGCTCATTAAATGCTCTCTAATTCACTCTCTTCTGCCGTCGTCCACGGCTCCGTGGCACCATTCAATTATTATTCAAATGGTAGAGAATGCACTCGACGGAAGCCCGCCGAGACGCCGCAGTTTTTGTGACTGAGACCGAAGGCTGCTTAAGGTTGTGCTTGAAAAAGTTGAAAATCAAAAATGCATTTTGTGTTCAGTGGCTGTGACGTGGTTCACAGACCCGTGAACGGCGGAGGCCTCCAGAGGAGGATTTTAGTCCCCAGTAGCTGCTCCATTGTTTATTTAGGCTGAGTGAATGTTAAAGGTCCCATGAAACGGCTTTCACATCATACTCTTCAGTCACCATTTGGTGTGATGTACCAAGACACGGGGTGCTGGGGGAGGGACTTGGAATCCAAAAAGATTTTAGTATTGTGAATGTATAAATTTTAGAGCAGCTGTAATGCTTTTTCTCTCAAATGAAAATGTGAAAATATCCGTCTATCAAAAGTGACTTTGGTCGTGAGTTCTCGCCTCCAGGAGAATACCCCTCAGCCGTCACCTAGAGCTGTCGTGTTGGGCTTTGCCACCAAGGAATTAAAAGCAGTTCGGATGACTGTTGAGGACAAGAAGAGCTTGGAAAACCATAGATGAAAGTGTCTGTGTTGAGACTGATAAAGAGTGGAGCCTGAGTCTTGACACAGCTCTTGTTTCAGGAGTGGTACCTCACGACTAACCCCACATATCTACTACACAAGCCATCATCCCATTATTTAGGCAGGCAGGCATGCGACGTGAACACCCATAAGACAAACAATAGTGATGAGTCCAAAGAAATGCTTGTTAGGTTCATTTGTTATTCCAAATAGTCCAAGCATGTGAAGTAGAGTGTATAAAATAAAGCACTGTATGAATATACTCGATGTTTAAATGTGACTTATAATCTCTTTGAATCAGTATGGTGTGAAATGCACTTTATAAATGCAGTCTAGTTCATTTTTAAAAGTATCACTGGTGTTGGTATTGGTAGAAAAAACCCACCCTTCCTCTCTTTCTTACCTTTTTCACCTTGTTCCCACAGATGATCATAAGTTCAGTGAGGCCATAGCGGTTCTGTTCACCTGGATAGACAGGGGCGAAGTCAACCGCCGCACCGCCAATCACTTCTACTCCATGATCCAGTCAGCCAACAGCCACGTTCGCCGACTGATGAGCGAGAAAGCTCAGCATGAGGAGGAGTTGGAGCGTGCCAAAGAGGCCTTCAAGAATGCCCTGCTGGCTATATTAAATCAGTGTAAGGACGCTTTCCTATTTTATACACTTACAGACGTACTGACAGAACTTCCAGACAAAAGGACGTCTCACGTGAGAAGTTTTTGCCATAGTAAGTGTAAGCTGTACAGGTAAGTTCAACCAGTGGTTTTCTCTTCACACTCCAGGTAGCAAGTTTCATTCTGTTTCACCAGTTTTAAGCCATGGACTAGAGACAATCATATGATTGGATAACACCCATCAATCAACTGCACCTTCAGTGTATTCAGTTAAGTCAGCTGATTCATGTAGGATGTTTAATCATAAGCCTTTGACTAAAGTGCTGCACAGCAAGCACCTGAGACTGAACAGTACTACTTTTTGAGGTGAAAACCAGTTAATAAAGATCCACTTTTGGCCTCGTGCCACCACATGTGCCGTCAGTGTGAGCTTAATCCTGATTGCAGTCACTCACACTGCTGCAGGGTGTGGTGCAGTGGCAGATTACGGTGGTGCAGACCATGAAGCCATTTTCACCACATCCATTTCAAAGCCCGCCTTGATGCAAGTCATTTACTCTGCGAGCATCTCGGCCCAGTCTCCATGACAACACTCCCCGATCTGTCTCACCATCAGCTCCATTATCTTCAGCGCGCTGTGCAGTGATGATTAGGTCAGTCGCACAGAGGTTTCAGAGTCAGGAGCATGAGAGCGCTCTGACCTTTTCACAGGCTGCCTTCAAAAAATGCCAACACACAGTGAGTGATAACCACAGCTGCTGTGTTACTGCATGCTGATGCTACTCTGAAACAGCCCTGGTTAAATAGCACCCATTCACTGACACTTAGCTAACTTTTGCAATTAAAGCTGCATTAGGTGAATTTTGACCACTAGGAGGCAGTGCATTTACAAAAACACGGTAATCACTTGTTGTGTCCAGCAGCAACAGACACAACCACTGAAATGCAAAGGAGCCTATGTCCACCTGATGTCATGTATTTGCTCTAATTTTATCTCAATTTTATCTCAAATTTTATCTCCCAAGTAAAATATATCCATAACGCAAACTTTAAATCCTCCACAATTACCAGGTAATAAACAGTAACTTTACCTTATAATTCCTAGAATCCTGTCTCCTAGAAGGAGTTAGCCTGAAACAGTTAACCAAGTGTACGTGCGTGTTAGTTGAAACCTATTTTAATAATAGCTAAGGCTGATTTACATCTGCTAATATGTAATGGTTTTAAGATTTCTGACACCCAGATACGATCTGAACATTGCCAATGAGAGAGAAGTATGTGAAATAAAGTGTGCAAAGGTAATATTTTTCACATGTGCAGCAAGAGGTATGCACAGAACCAAAACTAGGAGCTGAAAGGGTCAAAAATATCACTTAATGCACATTTAATCTGATGTTAAGTTCAGAAAAGGGCATTTTGGCATCATATTTCACGGTTCGTGTTCATTTGTAAACAAGGTGAGTGAGAAAATGGACAGTTTTCCTGTTACAGTTTTCCTGTTTTTGTCTTTTTGTCAGTAGTTTTTCTGTTACAGGTGATATCTGAAAAGGCAAAATCTGAAATTGCTTTAGTTGGTTCATTCAGGTTTGCCAAATGAAAGTTATGTCACCACTGGAAATGTTTGCCCACAAATCAAATGTCAGAGCAAAAGAAGAAATGCAAGGCAGCATATTCATGCAGAATGGAAGTGTGTCTTTTCCGACTGGATGTTACAAAGTTTTAGACAATCCTCCCCAATCATCCAGTAATTTTGTACACAGATTGATTCCATTATGGCTTCCACTCACATTAAACAAGTAATATGCCATGTGACATGTCCATATTTCTGATGGAGTCTAAAATTCACTATCCATTCTGGATCAATGTTGCCTTTGTCAGTCCTGTGGGAAGTGAAGCTGCTGGTGATGAGATGTAAGTACAGAGCACTGGCCAGGAGAGAGACCTGCTCATCACATGACGCACTTTTTAGATCAATTCTTTTAAACTTTTAGAGGATCGTTCTGTTTGCTTTTCCTATTTGACATGCATCTGTCTGTATAGGCTTTGCTAATATATATTTTACTTACCACCTCTGAGGTTCAAGGAAACAAGAACTCGTGCAAAACATTCTCCAGCTGTCAGTCTCAGAGTCTCCCGCAGCTTTACAGACAGCCCTGAAAATTGCATATTAGCTCATGCACATGTGTGAAGATGTGGATAGTTTCCCATGAATCAAATGACACAGAGAAGATAAACACTGCCTGATGTTTATTGACCAGCACTACTGCTGGATGACAGAGACTCCAGTTGTGGCTAATTGCTCTGCAAGTTGACTGAAACACGACTCGGAGACATCAACTGGGGTTAATTATCCGACACAGTCGTAACTTGTTCTCTCAGCCATGATAGTAATTTCGGCCCATAGTGGCTCCAGGAATGTGGCCAGGAGCCGATGTTTGTTGCCAGTGGGACACATGCGTAGTAGCTTCATGTGGAAAGCATCCTGTCAGACAGCTGATTTTTTTTTTGGGGGGGGTAGTGAAACAAAGTCTGCAGGACGCCAGTGTTGATAGGCGCTGCAAGGGATCACGCCTTTTAGCAGACACATGAATTTTCCATCTGGTCTTGTGTTTTGCATCCAGCCGGTTGCCTTAGATTTAGATCTCTATGTGGGTATTACTCTCAACAGCCATTCCAGGCTGTTCTGTTAGACTAAGACAAGTTTTTTTAAATCACTCATGTAAAAACATGTTTCCAAACAATAGGTAAAAAAAAAGCAAAGGCACTCTGAGACTTGAGGTATGATGATGAAAACCGTTTAATATTTAACCATTATATCGCAAGCCTCGGAGTGCCTTGGATTGTTTGTGTTTGCAGTCTTTATACCGAGCGCTGTTGTTCACTGAGTATAATCTTTAAAGAAAAAAAAATCCTTTCTCATAAAGCAAAACTGCACTCCAGATTTTTCCCTTTTTAAAAAAAAAAGAAAAAGAAAGGTTTATTTGGAAAGCTGTACAAGACTCGTGCTGCTTGGTCCAGTATAGAAGATTAAAGCCATTTGCCTAACGCTATGTAGGTTCCCATCACATCACCAAAACAGCTCAGACTCATCAGGGCTGTGATACAGAACCTCAGGGGGTATCCTGCTGTGGCTCGCACAGGATTACAGCAGCTGAACCTTTGTGTTCTGCTTGTTTTAGAGAAGGGCCTCCATAAAGCAGGCTAGCTTTAGTGAATCTGGAGCAATTTCTCTTAAAGTCCCAATCCAGGTTGTGGAAATCTCCACATCCCGAGGTTTGCCATCCTTGACGCATTGTCCTGCCAGGAAAGGCAGCTGACTTTTGGGAGGGCAGTTGCTCTGGCTGGACTGGTCGCTGTGCAACAATAGCAGGCGGTGAGTTTCAAGGTAACGGCAGAACACTGTACTGAAATAATCAGTGTTATTCGCTTCAGTTTAAGTAGCATGCCCGAGTTCTTGTTTCCAACAATCTCTTACATGAAGGCGGAGAATATAAATTCAGTGCATTTAAAACATTTTGTTTTTCATCTTTCTCATGGCAAATAAGATTTTTATTCAGTCTCTATCGTTAAGCATAACTCCCTGTTAATCTGCACCAAAGTCATGTAATAATAAGACTTGAATTTATTCTTCAGATAAAAGTCTTTCTTTAAAGGAGCACTTTACTCTGAGTACGGTCGTCCTGTCATCATCTGCTCACTGAGTCGGGACTCAGAAGTTCGAAAGTATAAATAGGACCAATTGAAATCCAGTCAAGTAGTAATAGTTGAGATTATGCATGAAGACAGTTGTGGTTGGTTTTGATTAGCTTTTCTTATTATTTTCTGAAATATCGTAGCGTTTCATCTGAGCCCTTGATAGCAGTGAGGAACATCTCTGTCACACTGGAAGCTGTTTGGGCTGATATGAAAGACCTACGAGGCAAAAAATAAATAAATAAATAAAATCATTTGCTAAAGACAACTAGAGCGTGAACCTTCCTGGAGTTTGACTTGGGTTGACTTGAGCAAATGATGTCACAGACTTCAGTGTTGGAGCGAACTGTTCCTTTAACACGAACGACCTTCGCAGCCTGCCCCCTGTGGTCGGTGCATGTCCACGGTCTCTCCTCTGTCTGCTGTACGAGCCTCAGTCAGTGCTACAACGCTACATAAACGGCTTGTTTTGTCTTGACCCTCCCTCCTCCTCCTCTTCCTCCTCCCCGTTCACCCCAAAGTCGAGCAGATCACCGCCGTTTTCACCGCTGCCACCCGGCAAAAGGCATGGGACCATTTCTCAAAAGCACAGCGCAAGAACATAGACATTTGGCGCAAGCAGTGTGAGGTTGGTATACCTTTGTTTTTTTCTGTTTTCTCCTCCCACCCTGGCTCACTGCTTTCTTCTCTGCTGTCACTTTTGAGTCCCCAGGAGAAAGCTGGCTGATTGACACCGAGTCCCGTAGGATTTGTTGTATTCAGTGTTTGGGTTGTTGTTTTGCTGGATGCTTCGCCCTCACAGACAGACAGACAGGCAGACAGCAGCCTCTGATCGCCCGGGCCTCCCTTTCTCCCTGCAGCCCCAATGTAAAGCAAAGATCTGATGCCTCCTCGAAAGTGTGAGGCGCTGCTATGGCAACACTGCTTTCCAGGGTTAAGTCTCAAATCAATTATTTATCCCGAGTCAAATCTAGAAAACAAGTACGAACACAAGAATGCTGCGCGTGAAAGGGGGAAGACCCATCCACGCGGCAGCACCACAGAGGATTCAGACGTGGAGCAGCCTGTTGCCGCACGGGGAGGTTGTGGGTTTGTTGTTCTGTGGGGGTGATGGGGTCGAATACACAAAGTTAGAATGCAGAAATGGAAAGTGATCGAAGAAAGGATAAAAGTGAAATGCGATTGACTTTGTGTATTGTATTTCAAACCACAAAGGGACAAAGGGAGGTTTTTTGTTTTTTTGTTTTGACTTGACATTAGTGTTTCTTCCAGCACACGATTTCAAACGATGATTTCTAAGCATTTCCCAGCTTTGAGATTGCGCGATCAGGTGGTAGAATGGGTCGTCTATCTATCAGAAGGTTGGTGGGGCAATCCCTGGCTCCTCTCGTCCATGTGTCAAAATACAGTATCCTTGGGCAAGATACTGAACCCTGAGTTGCCCCTGATGCATTCACCGGATAGTGGGCGTGTGTGGATGTTATGCACATGTGCTTAGATAGAGATAAAAGCACTGTATGAATGTGTGTGAGTGGATGAATTAGACTTGTAGTGCTCAAATGGAGTAGAAAGGCGCTATGTAAGTACCAGTGCATTTGCCAATATTTTATTTTTGAGTTGTAGACCTAACATCATTGCCAAAACTAACACCAAAAGGAGCTGAGTGACGTGGACAGTCTTGTGCTTGAAAACAAAAATAAAATAGGAAAGTCCAATAAATGACCTAAGGGATAAAAAGCACTTCACTGTCTTTCACTCCGCTGGTTTGACGAACACAGGGGAAAACTTCAGATCCGTGTGCAGTCATACGGAAACTTTACTGGCGTTAATACATGAAGCAGGAAAAAAAGGCACTTTCATTACTTTTTTGTTTGTTTGTTTTGTTTTTTCATTTGAGCTTCAGTTACATCATCTTGTCTTTATTAAATGAGTCTAACTGAACCAGTCTCACGCTGTGGCAGCTAGGTTAGGCTTCAGCCCCCCCGCAACCATGAACTGGGTAAACACAAGATGAAAAGCAGAAGAGGGAGGGAGGGCGGATGGATGGATGGATGGATGGGTGGATGGATGGATGGATATAATCTGGGCTACATGTCATAGCTGTATATCCCCTGCTTAGGCTTATTGACTCCACTCACTTACTGAGCTGTGGGCACTGTGAGCTGACACCACGGTGATATTTCTGTGCTGTGATTTGGTCCGGGTTGAAAAGTGAATAATGAAAGATATCCTCTTAGCATGTTTGTATTCTTTGATTTGTTTTTATTTTGGCATTTTATATTTTGGGTAGCCAAAGTGAATACTGTATGACACACAAGTGTCTTGACTGAGGCACTGGTGACACCACAGTTAATATCTTTGGGTAAGAGGTATTGAATTCTACAGGCTTTCATTCATCTATAGTAAGATGCAGTCCCCTTGTGAGTTCTTCCTTTAATGGCTACCGTTCATGGTAAGTCTATACGAATCCATATTTCTACAACAACAGGAGTGTCTCTGCGAACTGTTTGGAAGCTGGCTGCATATTTTTCCTCACTGGAGATGGAAATTATTCTGTTAGGAAATGGCCTGTGAAATCACAGCCCACAAATGAAAAGCTAATGAATATGGGCGAAAATGGCATAGATCTGATTCACAGGCAGCTTCTGCAGAAGTGAAAGATAATGCGAGACGCAGGCAAAAGGCTCTCAATCTATTACGTCTCGTGCATATGTGCTTCGCTTGATGAATGATTATTTCATGAATGCAATGGGAAGGATGACAATGGAGCTGGGAGGTAGGCCGCAAAATTTTTATATTGCAATATCATGACGGCTGAGTTGCCACCGTAAACTGGATGGAGCCACAGCAGCGCCACCCATTGGTGCAGCCACAATCCTAACTTTAACCCTTATCGATATCTAAATGGATGCTTTGTGGAAAAAAAGTCAATTCATTTTAATTCAAGGCACTTAATATAGTAAAGTAACAACCACAATACAATAATGCAGAGGAAACCCCAACAATCATATCACCCCCTTTAAGCAAGCATTTTGGCGAGTGTGGGAAGGACAAAACTCCCTTTTAACAGGAAGAAACGGGGCAGATGGCAGATGTTCGCCCCGCCCCCTCTAACAGGGTCTGCTAGAGGGGGCGGGGTGAAAATCTGCCTGGTTGGTGGTGAGGGTAGGAAGACAGGACAAACACGCTGTGGAAGAGAGCCAGTTATTATTAAATTACATTCATTTGTATGATTGCTGGTTAACAGCAACATACTGTTGTAATAATTAAAGTGTAAAATAAAATAATATAAAACAAAGTTGTTATAATTGACACTGGTTCTTCTGTGCTGTAAAAAACATGTTAAAGTCCTTAGAATGGGTGAACTCTTAACAGCATCTTCTTATTTCTTTGAAAAACTTGAAGTAAAGCATGAGTGTAGCTACCAACACAGAAAAGGCAGATGCACAGAACTGTAAAGATGGAAAAGAGAAGAATGCATTGAGTTTACACAGATAACTTCTAAGAATGTTTGGAAACCTTTTAGACCGCAAACACAACCGTTCTGCCCCAACTTGTTACAAATACGACACTTGTAACAGCACACGTGTGATGTAATTGCTAACAAACATCTCATTTCTTCACGAGTGAGCTGAGGACCGCTGTCGCTCTGTGTCTCTGCTGGCTGTAATGTTCTAGGAGCTGAGGAACGCCCACAGCGAAGAGATCATGGGCATCAGACGAGAAGAGGAGATGGAGATGTCGGATGATGATTCGGATGAAAGTCCTTGCAAGAAGATGCGCACTGAGGAAAATGGTAATAATATCACCTTTCAACATCACACGTCAAATGACTAAAGGTGTGAATTATTTGAGGTCTCCGGCTAGAGGTGATGATGGATGAAAAGGTGCCAATTTTTTCCCTGATTCTGTGTCAGCTCCTGTTTGTGCTTTGCTTTGTCTCAGCACACACGCTGAATTGTGAATGCTGAAAGTGTTTTTTTCTGAGATTAATTCTGTCTTTGAGAAGCCCAGATTCTGGAAACACATTTTTTCACTTGTCCCCTGATTTGGTACTCTGCTCGCAGGAACTCCTCAGCATCTTTGTGTTTATGTGATTTAGACAAACAGGTTTATTTGTGTGACTTTAACCAATAAAAAGTCACAAAATCCCGTGCAGCAAACAGAATAGCTCAACCTGGGTTTTCTCGAATACACGTAAAGCCAGCTTTCACACGTATTCCAGTCTTTAAAATGAAATTTCCCACAAGAGACTTTGCAGCCCGTGAATCATTAAAGTTCATAGAACCTTTAAATTATAAAAACAAACAAAAGCAGAATCAAGTTGTGGGGACAGCACTGATGTGGACCCTGAATGAGTGTCAGGAGCTTGCATTTTGCTAATGTTTTTTTTATAACACAAGGCCTCTCTCTTCCCTTTCTATTGTTTCTTTCTCTCTCCTGCTTTTGTCTCTCTCCTCCTCTTCTTTCGTATTTTCCTGCTCTCATCTCCTCCCTTTCCTTCCTCACCTTTCCCGTTCCCACCGTTCTTCCCCCTCTCCTCCCGCAGGAGTGTGTGATCAGACTCAGGCCTCTCTGAAGGAGGAGAACGACTCCCTGCGCTGGCAGCTGGACGCCTACAGGAACGAGGTGGAGCTCCTGAGGAAGGAGCAGAGCAGAGCCAGCCGCCCAGAAGATGATCACGCACACACACAAACACACACGCATGCTCACAGCCCAGAGGCTCAGATCCAGCTGCTGCAGCAGAGCATGCACAGCATGCAGCAGGTTTGTTTCTCTGCCTGCACATTACATTTTCATGGTTCTCAGAAGTGACTATAATCCTTTTAATCATATTTTTTAGCTTAAGAAATCCCTCTGATCTATGCTGATAGTCAAACTTTCCATAACTTTGTATCACATGGAAGTTATTGCAATAATATGCAATCTGTAATTCATGGCTGTTCAGTTTTTTTTATATCCTTTTTATACCTTCTATCAGAAGAAGTTTGTTCTAAATTGAAAATGTAAAAATGTATTCACTGCTTAAACTCTAGGCTGTTTATCTACAGTGAATTTTGATGTAGCAGAAGTAAAGACAACAGTGTGTGTTACTCTCACTGCTGCACGGCAACCTTGTAAAATGGGCCTCCGGGGTAGAGACGCTCGCTCTTTGTATTTTTTAAGAAAAAATCAGGAAGTTATTCGTTGGGCAGATAAACAGATAAGCAGATAATTTATTTTAAAAAACTGCTTTCTTCTTTTTGAGTAGTTACAGGTTATGGATCCTCTTGATAATCAAGAAATACGGATTTTAGATGATATTTCACTTGAATTCTCCTTTTGGGAGGAACCACAGTGGTGCGGTGGTCCTGGGTTTGAATCTGCTCTTCCCGTGCCTGTCTGTCTTTCGTCCAGGTACTTTGGCTTTCTCCCACAGTCCAAAGACAGCCACATGCCCCACCTCTCACCCTATGACGGCTGGGATAGCCCCTAAAATCTTTCCTTTAAGATAAACTTAACTTTCTATCTAATTTTTAGCATTTTATTAAGCTATTTAGGATATTTAATAGGCTCTCTAGACAGAGTTCTCTCACAGTTTTTCATCATTGCTATGACAGGTTTCTTGAAAAGTGTCCACACTTTTCTCAAAGCCTAATTTTCAAGCTATAATCCCAAGACCCTGTAAATACGTGCATCAAAGCTTTTTCTGTATTCACAACCAAACTGTGTTCAGCTCACACAAGCAGCCTTTACAAATAATAAAACTACTTAACGTTCATTAACTTCTCCATCAAAATAGTTCGAAAAGCGTGTTGACATTGAACTGATTCGTCCCTCATGTGATTGCTTTCAAATTCCAAAGAAATTACAAGTAAAATCACTGATTCACGTCCTCAAATTTTATCCGAAATGCTCGCTCGTGCTCGTCCCCTTCCACCGCCTGCTTTGCCTTCTCTTCCAACACCTTTTATGTGCAGTCTTCCTCCTCTGCCTCTCACATTGTTTCCATCCAAATCAGCCCTTCCTGGCTGTACACTCTGAACCAGCATACAATCACATCATTATCCAACAAGTGCAAACAATTATGAGTTACATCTGCTCTCTAACAGTGTTTAACTTCTGCCAACTGTGATTACTGTTAGGCATCAACGCTCAAAACATGTTTATTGTTTTATAAAAACAGTAAATAAATCATTTAAATCACATGTGACACTGAAGGTTTTGCTAAAAAAATGATTGATTCAATGGACGGGTATAGAAGTTTGTTTTGAGGGGGGGGAAAGTATGAAAAAACAAATATCGTTATTAGAATTATATGTTAGGACAGGAAAAGGTAAAGATGTTAAGATTTTCATTGTGATTAGAAGTGAGTACATCAGAAGGACAGCTTAAGTTGGGAAACAAGGTGAGAGACTCAAGGCTAAGATGGTTTGGGCATGTGCAGAGGAGGGATGCTAAATATTCTGGCCAAAGGATGCTGAAGATAGAGCTGGTGGAGGGTTGGTGTGACAGAGGAGGATGCTCAGGATAGGGCGAGATGGAGGCAGACGATCCACTGTTGTGACCTTTAAAGGAGCAGCTGAAAGGAAAAGAAGATGCTACATACCACCTACTTTTGTAAAATCAGAGGAATGTGTCTCGAAAAATTACTTGAAAAATAAAACCCATGAGCTCAAGTCTCTTTAGTGTTTGCAAGGAAGCAATTTTTTTGGAGGGGATCAGAAAAGAGCAGAGCGTACACAAGCAAACACAGAAAAACCAACAACCAAACAGTGTTTTCCTCTGCTGAGCTCTCCCACAATCCCTCACTTTACTTTTTTCACAAAGCACAGAAAGCTGCGTTGGAGCACGCAGCTCGTTTGCCACGAGTTAGCCTGATTTAACTTGACTTCCTGTCTTTCTCAATCTAAAGTGACAGCGCTGATAAAATGAGGCACATTGGAGACAACCACCATCATATAGACACGCGCACACACTGCCCTGCTGGCTCATTGTAAATGTGCTGCTTACTTGACTTCTTAGTAGTGTGAGGGAAACTCACACTGCTATCGCTTCTCATTTGTCACGCGGCATTGTTTTTTTATTCCCCCTCAGTGCAGACGATCAGCTGTGACAAACAAAATCAGTGCTTTGCTTCATGTACTTCATCACAGCGTTAAGATGACATCGCATCATGCAAAAAATATGAACGCGTACACGATGAATGAAACAGTCAGTTCATTTAAATAATAAACATCTTATTGTGATAAAAAGACCAAAATTGGAATAAAAGTGGCTTCAGCACCAGGAGAATAATAAGATGACACAGTGTTGAGTGTAGGTAACGAGAGCAGGCAGATAAAAACCTCTCACAGCACTCACTGACAGCTGCAGCCTCAAGTCACGGTTCTGTTTTCTCATCTTCTAAGACATAAAGCAAGACGTCCTGTGGCTTCTTGGCATTTCCTTTTCCTCCGTGTTCAAATTAATGACTTTAACCAGCAAACCTTCAGCACCTGCACAAACGAGCTAATGTTAACCTGAAACTCTCTGAAGTCAGCCTTCATCCTAGGAAAACGCAGGACTGTGAACAGTAAAGTCACAAAACAGTTTCTCCTGCAGTGAGACTGCACATCTAAAGATGTCCGGACGCCAGTTACGGAGAAGATTTCACATCTTTTGGATTTCAGGTTTATTTACATGGCGCCAAATCACAACAGCAGTCGTCTCACAGAAGCCAGAAATTTACTCCGCAGCAGGGAGTGTGGGCCACATACAGCGCACTTTGACCAGTAAAACTGTAAAAGTCCAAAATTGATGGTTTCCATCACATTTTCCAGCAGTGTCCATTCTTTAACAGGTTGAGGGCCTTATATTTGACCACAGCATTTTGATCTGAACATCTGGAACTCTGTTGGAAATGAGCACCACAAAAGAAGAAGTATTGTTGTCCATAACAGGGATAGGCTCCAGCGACTCTGATAAAAGGATAAGCGGAAGCGAATGGATGGATGGATATATTATTCACATAAAGCCTCACTGAAAAGTCTGATATATGATCTTAATGTATACAATGTTTAATACTAAAGAATGTTAAAAGCCTATTCAGTCAGAGACTCGGAGCCTGGTGCTTTGCAGGCATTCAGGCCCCTTGGACTTAACTCTTTCTCCCATAAAGATGACATTTGATGACCTCCTCTGTACCTTTAAATAACAAGATTTGACACCTCAGTATATATCAGTAAAGATTAAAAGAGAAAAAAGTTTTTCCAAGGACGGGTTTAGTAAACTGCATAGGCAGACATCAACCTCACTAACTTCTGATGTACATCCAGGTTGTTTTGTTCTGGAAGCAGGTCTGAAATATGACAGAAACCACTCAGTTCAGGAAAGAGAAATAATGGTTACCGTCACAGTATGTGAAAGAGTTCAATGTGAAACAACTTGATCTGTGAAGCTAAAACAACAACACTCCTGCTTCTACCTGCTGTCATTATTAATTTAATATTGTTAAGTTAAATGTGTGCTTGTCTTCCAGCAACTTCTGAGCCTGCAAGAGAAGCTATCGAGCAAGGAAACCGAGCTGGAGCAGGCAAGAGAGGAGCACCGCTACCTGGAGGGGGAGGTGCTCAGCCTACGAGACAAGGTGCGCACCAATTAATATTCACTCTCCTTGACTGGCAACCAAAGTTAGTAGTGATCCATCCATCCATCCATCCATCCATCCATCCATCCATCCATCCATCCCTCTCTCTCTCTCTCTCTCTCCTGCTTTTCTTTAGCAGGGCTGCGGGTAAAGTCATTTTTACAAAATAAGATAGTAAGCCATTCCTGACACATAAACAGATGATGTACAACTAAGTTACGCTTGACTGGATTCCTTTCTGTTTGGAGTCTTTATACGTAGCCCTGTGTCTACATAGCAATGACTTGATATGTTATCCTTTTTCAGGCTTTAAGTCCTTTGATTGCCTCACACTTTTTTAAACCTGGTATTGCACACAGAACACAGCAGTAATACAACGAGAACACTGCTGCTTCGTTCAGTCTTCATGCTGTCATGAAGTGCGTTTTCTGGTCTCTCTGTTGTGGCTCTTTCATGTGCGGTATACTGAAAAAGCACGCTGCAACACACTTAGAGGCTCAGATTCATGGAGGGGATGAAGGGGGTTGGAAGGACATGAGTGCTGCTATGGCAACAGCCCTGCCAAGATGTTATTCTGTGGTCTCCAGCAGAGAGGTGACTGGCCAGGATGGCGTGTGTGTGGTTTATAAATACCTGTGGACCAAGTGTTAGAAACTGCAAAATACTCTCTGCATATTACCCGTTAGAAAATATAAATATAGATTGATTGATTTATTTACAGCAAAAGTAGTATTACAGTACTAATTACTCTGCTAGATGCCTTTCACCGGCAGTAAATCATCCACACACTGCATCTTTTGTGATTATTATTGTTATGTGTAATTCTAAAGGATTTACTGAGCGTTATCTGCTAGCTA
>VOQK01030418.1:21791-37848 GCA_015052645.1 Benitochromis conjunctus
CGTTATCTGCTAGCTAAGCATCACTGACAGCTCCCAACAAACACCAAAGAACAAAACCGTGGGACTCCTGAACACAACACATGAATCCAACATCGCTGGAGTTAATGATGCTTCACCTTTAGTGGGGCAGGTGCACCTTCACACCACTGCCTCTCACAGCAGTTCTGTTTGGACATACAGTATATGTGAAAGCACAGCATTACAAGTGTAACGTCTAGAGGTTTTGAGAACTGGACTTGAGTCAGTTTCACTTTCACTGTCATCTCATAGCAACAATACATGTCAAGGTCAACAGTCTGAGATATGGGCCGGTGTAAGGCTGAGCCACTAGTACCGGATTGTTGTGGCTGCACAACTCTTTGAAGCATCACCAGAAACACAAACAGGTTTTTTTGGTACTCACAGGAAGGATGAACT
Source organism: Benitochromis conjunctus (assembly GCA_015052645.1). Lineage (NCBI taxonomy): Eukaryota > Metazoa > Chordata > Actinopteri > Cichliformes > Cichlidae > Benitochromis > Benitochromis conjunctus. The sequence goes on from VOQK01030418.1 coordinate 22,209, forward strand.
ATGAATGATCGAAAAAATTAAATCGGATCTGTGGTGGCATCGAATCAGCTGCTTTGATGTTCCCGCCTCATCTTTTCTCACTGTTTTTTCACTAGTTTCACATTTGACTAGGCTTGACAGACCCCCACTCTCACCTGGTCTAAATCCAATGGAACACCTATTCATTTTGTCGTATTGAGATCTGATATATTTTTAAAACATTCCTTCAAGGTTCTTGAGTAGTGTATGTATAGACAAACAAATTTGATTTTGGCTATGTCTTTGCCACATCCCACAACAACATTACTGCAGTCTGACCTAAGACTTCATAGATGCATACATTCTGCAGGAAGAAAAGGGCCGCCAGGGGGAACAGAAGAGGTCTGGGGGAGGAGGAGACGCATGTTTTTTGTAGTGATTTCACTGCCAAGTTTCACAGACGCTTCACATAGATGAATCCTGTCTGTAGGCAGAGGTGAACAAGCCCGGTCGGAGGTAACAGCACGTAAATCAGCTGCCAGGTTCATCTGTACTTCAGCTCGCACCTGTATACCACAGTAGCTTTTGTGGGGGAAGTCTTTGAAACAATCTAAACGAAGTAGGTGCTTCAGGTGCTTCATACCTGAGGAACCTGCCTTGCAGTGACAGCCTGGATTGTCCAAACCTCTTTAGAGTTCACACGAGGAGCAGGAAGAGTCTGAAACACTAGCAGCTGCGTGGCTGATGCAGTGTTTGGGAGATACTTTGTTTACACTGCATTTCTCTTGCACAGACATTATGTTGGACTCACACAAACCACAAATCAATCACCTAGCCCACATTATCCTCTCATACTTCTCCCATGCGCACGAGTTGTGTCCCTTTTAGAGTGTCAAATCTCCAAAACACGACTGACTTTTGCCCAGAAACTGTTGCGTAAAAACAGCTGGCTGAAGGTAAGAGAGCTCACGCTGTCATCGTGTGGTTTTGGCTGGAGTAATGAGAAGAAGGTTGCCGGGCTCTGTTGATGAGTGCTGTGTGATGGATAACTGGCAGCGCAGAGTCGAAGCAGCTGTAATTTATGTTGCGTGTTTGAAGGAGGCAGATACAATGGCGTTGTGTCGGGATGTAGAAGTGTCTTTAGTCATATTTTATACTTAGAAAACAGGAGGTTTCAAATCCAGGACAGTATTAATAACAGATGATTGTGGGTGTAAATCGCTACCTTCAACTTCTTTTACTGGTCTTTGCTGGAAACTGTGGACCACAGTCTGCTCCATATCACTGGTTTTCATCTGTTGCTACTTATTACAGTCAATTTAAATGCCCATTTAAAATTTTTTACTTATTTTCTCTGATTTTTTTTTTAGCTTTTGTACTTATCTAGTCCATTTAACAGTCCACTGCTGAGTGGGTTATTTTCTGGATGATAAAGTTAGAAGAACGTGGGAAGAGGAGGGAGTTAGATGAGAGGAAACATCGGCCAAGTCTGTGTGGCAGCCCTCTGTAAAGCCTTCCAGAACGCCTAATCACCGGTGTGCCATGTCTCTGTTTGTGCACGATAAATACATTTATAATTCTCAAATAGCTATCAGCACAGTGTTTCTTCAGAGTATCCATATAATGGACTCACAGTCTGCACATTTTCAGCCTGTCTTTACTTCGCTCTAACAGACCCATCTATAAAAGAGCAGAAAAAAGCAGACCCTTTGTTACAGATCTTTTTTCTTCAAACTCTGAGTTTCACTGCGACTCATCAAACGCTTTGTTTTCTCTCTGTGTGTCTCTGCAGCTGCTGAGCAGTAATGGGGAGGCTGTGGAAGGGACCAACGGCGAGCTCCATGAAAAGGTAAAAACTGAACCCTGAGCTGAAGTCGACTGGCAGAAAAATAACTGACAGTTTTTGTTTTTTTAAAAACAACTTTTTTTTGTCAGGTTTTCAAGCCAAACATGTCCCGTTCCAGAGTTTGAAACGTGTAGATTTGATGCTTGTGTCTGTGATCCACACGATATCAGCACACTTTTTGACCTTTGCTTGAAACATTTTTAAAGACCCAAACAAAGGAAAGGTTGATGAGAGTGAAACGTGAGTGAACTCACGAGAGGTTACAGGAAGAGCACGTCTGTTATTTTGGTCTCACAGCACTTTGTTGCCTCTCAGTGACCCAGTATGTTCACATTTACACACACTCTCTGTATACTGCATATGTCATGAGACATCTCTCATGACATATGGCTGTTAACCTCAAAGCTGCTGAAGTGCACACTGATTGAAGTCAGGAGGACGTGAACGTTTATATCATGCGACTCGATCTGCATTCACTGTACTGTTATCTAAAAACCTGGACCTCCTGAGTGCGAAACTGTGAGGCTTTTTATTAAACGATGAGGCCTTGGTTGGGTTTCGTGTGCTGTTTGTGTGTTGACATGCATGCACCTGTGTCACACAAATATATAGCACTTATTTCAGTGAGCTCCAACAAATGTTTCAACAGAAAGCCAATGGCATTGTTCCTCGTGCTTTTTGGATTAATGTAGAACACATGAATTGATTTAGGATAAATGACTTATATATTTTCATTCAACAAAACACATTTAATTCTGGACACAACCACGAGTGCAAAATGCTCTCTCATTTCCAGGTGTTTCCCAGCCCTCTGTTATCAGCTTCACATAGTAGTTGGTAGTTAAAGTGTATTTCTACCCTTATGTTTCGGCTCTTTTGTGATACGCATGTGTTTTCACAGGGGATCAACGGGTGTGTTCCTTCCCTGTACCACAGCAGAGACCGGAGGAGTGAGCTTATCACAAGAGGAGTCATCACTTCAGAAAAAGAGGCTCTGCTTCTTGGTAAATGTTACTCTTACTGGCTGTTAGCTTAGCTCACTGGTTGAGCAGGCGACCATATGACACATGGCTGAAACACACTGGTCTGAGTTTGAGTCTAAGTATAGTTATAGTGAGTATAGTTTGGTGTAGTATACTGTGGTGTAGTTTAGTGTAGTCTCCCTATACAGTGGCATAGTATAATATAGTATTCTCTAGTATTGTGTATATATAGACCCCTAAATATGTGAATGCCAGTATTTTATTATAGATACTCTAAACTTGTTGGTGTCTCAGATGACACTGCTGAGGTTACGATATGAGTCCGTCTCAGTTCTAATTTCACAGGTAGTATTTTGGCCTTTGAGCGATTTTGTGCTTCTGTCGTGCTTTTTAAAGGATCTGAGTCACGCACAAAAACTAATTCAGGTACATCTTTATGTGCAGAGCTGTTTCATCACAGAAAATGCTCTGTTCTATCACATGCAGCTCCATCACATTACGTTTTTGTATCGGAGAAACCGAAATTGCGTTGTCATAGCAGCATAGATACAACAGACGAACAAAGCAATCTACAAAATGAAGTGTAGAAGTAGAGATATAAACATAAATATAAAGGGACACAAGTATTCACACTAATGTTTCTGGGATGTTACAGATATTTTAAGTGTACAGGTGTGCAAGCATACGTTGTGGCGTAAAAAGTGACAGTGAGGTATGGATGAGACAACACTGAAATAAAACCCAGAGACATCTGTGGGTTTTTTTATTATTTGTTCCAGCAACTGTCAAAGACAAAGAGTGTCAAGAATAACACATAAGTTCACTGAAAATATGGTCCTGTTGTACACAACAGGCAAAACTGTGGCCAAAACAGCTCTCAGAGCACTCAGTGCTTAAGCTTTTACTCACCTCAGATCGTCAGTCTTCTGCTCTGCAGAGGCTGGACAGTGAAAGGAAAAGAGAGACTTAAGTCAGAAAATTAATTGCCAGGTATATTATAACCTTAAGTGTTTCCATATCCTTCTTCTTGTCATGTATTTCGGCTGGCATAAGAAAGGAACAAAATGAAAGCTTGCTTACCTCTCCATTATTTTATCAGTGGAAAGCACTGGTATAAAAATCCCTTTTGCCCACAGAGCAGTTTTGTCATGGTCTTCTCCTCGGCTCTGTTTTGTTCCAGCCCAGGAAAGATGTAAATCTAATTTGGCTGCTGTGCGAGCAGAGGTGAACGTGTGAGAGCGCTTGCTCGGAGTGATTTGTTTCCAGCCTCCGCTCATTCCAAGAAACTCTCCCAGTACACAGCTCCAGGTGGATTATGCACATAGCTGGATTATGAAAGTCTTCGACTGGAACTTACTGACAGCTTTCATGGCTAATTTAATTTCCAGCGAGACTGTGCAGACTGTGACGTTCATTCATGCTACATGTGGGGACAGCGGCGGCCTGATTGCTTTGTAAGTTCAGCGCACAGCACGGTTCTGGCAGTGTTAGGCAGCAAAACATTAAAGATAACTGAACGTGAGTGCGCAAGAGCGCTTGACACTTAACTCATCTCAGCTCATACCACCGCTGTCGTGTTAGGCATAAACAGAGCATCTGCTGTCTGAGAGTTTGGAGAGCTCTCAAATCTTCTGCAGGAGAGACTGAAAAACAGTGCCTAAACCCTGCTGTGGCTCCTTTCTCTTTCTATCTTCTTCTAAGATCAGAGACGTGGATTTCACTCTGTGTTGGGCCCCCGTACAGCAGCTGGACTCAATTCATTTCTGCTGCCTTTGTTTCCCTCTGTAAAGCCTTGTGTTACCACAGACCATGCAGCAGTGTTGAGAAAAGCACAGAACGATCTGTATTTGTCCACAGCAGAGCAGAGCGGGAGGAACGGCAGCACATTTATCTCTCTTAGTGGCGCCAAGAAAATCCAAATATGAAGGAGCGAGGAGGCACGGCTCTCTGTCTTCCTCCCCTGCTGCTGCTGCTGCTGCTGCTGCTGGGAGATTTTCATCAAACAAACATATTTTTTAAAGGCACATGTGGCCCATTTTCTCACACAGTAAAATCAAATAAGACAATAGAATTTACATTTAGCATTTTAATTTGCATATCGAAACGCTGAGTGGAAATATTTCGAAATGTTATGCTACCTATTCTCCCTGTTTTATGGTTCTTGGGCATATTTGCCTTTACCAGATAGGCTAGACAGTAAAGTCAGGAGAGTGGGGATGACACACAGTAAATGGTCCTCGGCAGAATCAAGACCAGATCTGTGCAGCCTTCCTTTATTACTATGATAAGCAAGGTAGGCAAGTAATCCATGTATGTTGTACCTTTTGATATCAGTGTGTGAATGAAGGCAGAGAAAAAAACAGAAGCTTTTCAAGTTAAATTAAATAGTTCATTTACATGGTGTGTTTATTGCATTTGCACGTCTGCGAGGGGTCATCGTGAGTCTGAGTGCACACGTACAAGAATAAATTGGATGCTCATTTCATGCAGACTGTATGCGCTGTGTTGTGATGCTATGTGTTCCACATCTAAGGCTCAGTTATTGCTGTGTGGCTGCACAGATTGTTTTCTGCTATTGACTTGTTCAAATAGTCCAACCAAACGCAATAAACAAAGGAGCTCTTTTGGTCATCAGAAGGTTTGCCAGCATGCTTTCTTTTGCACATTTGTGGAACATGCCCATACATACACACACACACACACACACACACACACACATACACTCTGATCTAGCATGTGTTCAAGTTTGTGTCCACTGTTTGATTCACTGTCTGCAGACACAGATGCAGAAGCCACAAATTGCCCTGATCCATAAATCAGTCCTGGACTTTTTGCAAATGCCAAGCCTCACACCTTAAACCTTTTAAGACTCCAGTTATACAGCTGCACTTCTCTTCTTTTGAATAAGAGGCCACACAGCAAAATTGTTTTTTCTTACCTTTTCTGTTGTCTGTAGAAGCAATATGGTGGTCAAAAGGTTACAAGCACTCATCATGAATGTCAGTACTTTTGAGCTTTTAATTTCTTTGAACTGTTTTTTTTTTTTTTTCTCCACTCTTATTGGCAGAATTGAGTGTTTCCTGCCATGAACCCAGCTTTTAAGCATAGTCCACAAATTTTCAATAGAGTTGAGTTTGGGGCTTTGTGAAGGCAAGAAGCTTAATGTTCGCCTGCTTTATGCCCAGTTTAGATGTGTGTTTGGGATCATTGTCCTGTTGGAACATTCAACAGTGTCTAAGTTTCAACCATTGGCCTGTTGATTTGAGGTGAAGTTGAAGAATTTGGAGGTAGCCCACCTTCATTGTTCCATCCCATCTGTGCAATGTGCCTGTAGCAAAACTGTCTCAGAGCATGACGCTATCACTACTATACTTAACAGTTGGTAGAATGTTCTGAGATTTAAAAGCCTCATCTTCACTACTTCAAACATACCTGGAAAAAGAACAGTCATAAATCATTAGCCCAAAATTACTGTGACGTTCCCACCCATGATGAGAAGATGTAGAATTTTGACTTTTTTTTTTTTACTATTTTTTAATTTCAGTTCAATTTCATTCATTTCTCCTACCGCTCCCAAACTTTCCTCCTGTTTTCAGCAGTAAACAGTATCTTATAGATGTAAAAAAACATTTCAGTTATAGTTTGCATTTGTTCATTTTAACTCATTTAACTCATCTAAAGGAGAAGAAATGTAACAGGTTTATATACACAAAGATTTGTACCACTTGTATAGGTACAGTTAACAGGTGTCTTCTTGAAAAATAACTTGGATCCAGAGTAAATACTATCAAACTTATCTGAACCTACACTTGTATAGCCTAGACCCAAATTTCATACTGCATTCGTACATTATACCGTTTTTTTCTCCCCCCTTAGACTAAGTTAGAGTTCAGTTTCCTTGGTGCAAGCTTGAAATTTAACATCCTTTTTTAGTCCACCCCCACCCCAGCCCCTCCTTCAGCCTACAGTTCTCTGTGGCACTGTTCCATGTGAGCAGGCCTGGTGGAAGAAATTGAATTAGGCCCGTCTGTAATTGCAAACGTTTCGCCACATAAATCAAGGAAATAAATATTGGCTGTGCTGGATCCTCCAGGGGACACCACTCTATTTCTTTACCCCTACCCAGCCCCCACCATCATCCACTCCCTCCCCCCCTCTTGCATGACTGCCTACCTTTGCAGGACCTCTCAGAAGTAATCAAGTTGAGAGCAGTTTCTGCTCTGGCCAGCATTTTTTATGGGGCTGCCCTGCCATTTGTTTATTGTGCAGCATTTCATGAGGATGCAGATTGGCTGCTCTGCTGGAGCCTGAACCTTTATATCTAATAGTCACTCTAGTGGATCTTACTTCTTTGTCAGTTCAGTGTGTGTGTGTGTGTGTGTGTGTGTGCACCCACACACACACACACACACACACAACCTTGCCAACCCTGTTCTTGAAGCACTCATGAATACTGATGGTAAATACTAAATATACACAGTTGCAGTTTTCAAAGACCACATTTGCCTCACAAATAGTGCATTCAGAAATCCAATGACAAATGTTTCTGTCCAAATGTAGAGCAAATTTCAAGCAAAGTAAAATCTGCAAATGAAAATGAGAACGAATGCTCGTTGAAATATTTGTATGCATTGTGTTGTACAATAATGTTTTTTTTTACTGTTCCATCCTTAATTGAAGTTTAGATGTCTCTCTATAATTTTGTTACTCAACGTCTCTGCCAGTGAGATGTTAGATCGCTCCCCTGCTCTTATATTTTCATTGCACTGAACCGCGGGTTTGTCTAATGGCCCTTCTTCTCCGCAGGCATTATATCGACCTTCCTCCATGTCCATCCATTCGGGGCCAACCTCGAGTATCTGTGGTCGTACATACAGAGACTAGACTCCAAGGTAAATGTCATTAAAAAACAACATGAACCATTCAGCTACATTTCTCACTAAACCCTATTAAAGAACACATGACATAGAAAATGTATGTGATACACACTACTCATGAGCAACAAACAAGGGATCGCAAAGGCATAATCTATGTAACCTTTCTTAGAATTGGACTGGCCATTTCTAAGACGTTCTCTTAGTGTTAGTGTCTTAGTTTTTGTACACTTGCATGGGTCTTGCTCGAAAGTAAGTCTATGGGTGCATCAGTGCTTTTAGATATTTTTATCATGCTAATGCACAAAGCAGCATGCTGATATCAAAGCCAAAAAAACACACACATAGCAATTTTTCTTTCATTTCATTCATTGTCAGCAACAGTCTCACATACAATGCTCAACAAATGTATCATACCACCTATAATAATTTTATATAAAAAAATCAGAAATTGTATATAAATAACTGTAATTTGCCATCTTAACAAATAATAATAATAATGATAATAATTATAATGTGCTTTACGACTGTTTTTTCCTTGTTTCTATGCAAAACATTTAAATTATAATAGTGATAATTATATCTTTGCATTAGAATATAATAGAATAGACCTTTATTATCCCACAAATGAGAAATTATTATTATTATTATTATTATTATTATTATTATTATTATTATCATAAGAGCCGTATTACACGGCTCTTATAGCAGGGGGAATATAAGTAAAGAAGGAAGACACAGAGTGGTCTTTTATACATAAGCAACTGAAGTTTGTATATACAGGTAACAATGTACAGAGATATGTATAAAATTAAATGTATAAAATTAAAATGATCATTTAGATTAAAAAGCTTGCACATATTAGTGGATTAACCACCAAATGATTTTGATAATTATCAAACAGGTTATTTTAGGGCATCCAATCTGTATGTGGTCTGTAATCACAATGCCACAAAAGTCAAATTCATTTCTTTTTTCAATTCATTTCAGTCATATTTATATAGCACCAAATCACAACAACAGTCACGTAAAGGCGCTTTATGTTTTAAGGTAAAGAGACTCTGAGTTTAGCTCTGCACTGTGTGGGAATATTACATTGTGAAGAAGACAATGGTGGAGGAATGACATCCTTAAATGTAGTTACAGCACTTTCAGAAAAACATCTACTGTAATCAGATGTTTTCCCTGCTGCTATGTAAGCCATTGTTGTAAATATAAGTGTTATTAGGAAATGATCATTCAAAAGCACTAAGTCAGATAAAAAGTATGTGAAATCAGATAGAAACAGATATAAAGTTGGATATTATAACTAAGGGGGACTGGGTTCCTTTAGGCTCAAGTGTTCAATAGAAGAACAACAGTTTTTTTTGCAATTCAGCGTTTGCTTCATAATACAGCCCTAGATGTTGGCAAGTGATAAAGATTTGCCATATAACAATAAAATGTGTCTAAAATTGATCCAATCTATTTATTGAATCTAGTGAAGGTTGTACCTGTAAATCTAAGGTAGATCTAATTCAAATTTATAAGACCCAAAGTACCAAAATGATGCCCAGTCCCCTGTTTTTTTCTGCAGTTTATTTTATGTCGGTCTGATTTCTCTTCCTCTCTGCTGTCATCCCTCAGGTATCTGCAGGGGAACTGGAACGGCTCATGGTCCGTCTGCCCAGTATGTTCAGACAGGAGCTAAGTGGTGTCGGTGCAACTCTGGAAAAAAGATGGAAATTCTGCGGTTTTGACACACTGAGTTCAGCGTGACACAGGAATGGCGCACACACACACTGCGAAGACACACCAACGTGAACAGACGCGCACAATGCCTCGGACCTTTAATTCTCACGTGTGTGTGTGTGTGCGCGCATGTTCCTCGGACACATGGCAGTGCAGTAGACAACAGATGACGTTCACTCAAGTAGACACTGGAAACTGTGAAAGCGACTGATTTTGTTTTTTTGAGTCCCAGAAGACATTTCACCTCTGGATGTTGGGTTCAGGTGAATTAACTTTTCTTTTCCTGACTGCAGATTCTCACCACAGTGAACTGCAACAGGGCGTTATAGACTAGAGATTGTCTGTCAGCGCTGAAGACACACCCTCTGTCTGTCCTCTGAACTGAATCATGGTCCTTGGTGTCTTACTGTCGGTGCAGCTTGGAACCTGAAAGATCCAGCAACTACCGAAACATCACAGACAGAGAGTTTTTTAAAAAAGTTATACCAAAGTTGAACGTTAAAAGATTTGTTGCCAAACCTCATTTCCCTGGCGGATAAATCGTCTCCTACTCGGTCCAGGAACTGGCTGTGTAAGGGAGTTTTTGCTGGGCTTCCTGTGGCATGATGGGGACCACAGATAGATCACGTCCTTTTAGTGGTTTGGAAAGGAGTTTGTACACCAACTCTAAATCTGTCATTCAACAAAAACACATACAGAACCCTTTAATTTAATCTTTACTGCCAGCTGATTGTAATCTTGTGCTACTTTCTGAATGTGGTGGTGAAACAATATCTAACATTATTAGTGTTGCATTTTTCCCTTCCTGGTATTCATATTTGGGGTTTTCAGGCTTTCAGGCAATTCCCTGAGTTTGTTCATAAGGAATTGATTTTTATGTGTTGCCTCAGCAGATTTGTTGCTTTTATGGCTAAAGTAAAGGAGCAAAAGTCTGCGTGCACAGTGATCATCACAGAGATGTTAGAAAAAGCATCATATGTGAAAACAAATAAAGGTGGGAACATGTTTGACACTGTGAATTCTGCTCATTGCATTAGTTTCAAGTCAGGTTTATTTATACAGTGCCAAATCACAACATCAATGTTTTTCATATTGTAAGGCAAAGACCCTACAATAATACATTGGGGGTAAGGGGAAAGAGCAGAGACAGGACAAGAGACAAACTATGGTGATAATGTAAATAGAACTAATCCCAGCACAGAACCCTGTGGAACTCCAACCACTGCAGCCCGGTACCTTTAATACCCGTGGCCTGTTCTAATCTCTATTTGTGATTAGAACAGATCATGTGTCTGTGTCACATGATCTGGAATTGACCATTTATACCGAGTACCTGATAGTGATAACAGTGATAAAGTACCTTATAAAGTGCTAGAAGTTTACAGTTTTAAAACCAGATTACCCTGTGGGATTATATCCGTGAAGATTACATGCAGTATAAGCACCTAGATTTTTCTTTTTTTTTACTTTTTTTGCTGTCTTGCTACTCCTGATCAGAGAAGGAGCAAGCCAAAAGTCTTCAAACAGACACGTGCTGCTTCACACCTGGGTACCATCGGGAAACATCTCAGATACATTTGCCGTACAGATAAAATAATGTGAGCCTCCATTGTTACTGGATGCTAGTGTTTATTGAGTGACCGTTTGGGGTTGGTGTGTGAACATGAGTTGTTATTTATTTCTTACTGCCAGATATTTTTTAATTAAAAAAAGAATAATATACAGGGAAACTGCTATGGAGTTTGAAATAATCTGAGTGACTAAGTGTGAAAATACTTAGAAAACACTCCAGGCCTGTTAGTTGCTCCCTGACGAGGACACGGACACTGAGACAGGAGGGTTAGAGGAAGGAAAGGACAATATTCGGGAAAATCTGCATGGAGATGATGGAAGTAAAGAAAGAAAAATAGCTGTTTTGTTAAAGACTGATGTGAGGGATCAAAATTCAATCATTCTGCTTAATTTATTTCATTATATTGTGTAAAGAAGCTATTCACAGAAGGCAGCAGACTGAAGTGTTCCACTGCCATATTACATATTGTAATTAAATATGGTAAAATGAAAAAAAATGCCCTGAGTGAGTGCTACTTTTGTCAAAGTTAATGAGTGTGGCAAATATTTATTTTCCTTCTGACTAGAACAAAGGGAACAGCTGGTGATGTTCATCAGGGGGCTGAAGATCATTTTTGTCACAAAGGCAGACATATAGAAAATACAATGCTAATGTTATTTAGCATTGCACTCCCATTAATGTTGTGGGTACTCTTTCTCCTTATTTAAATATCTAGTTCTAACTCTGGGGAATCAATTTCTCCACCTGCTATGAAAAAAACAGCACACTCACACAATCACAAACTTAAGGTCTACAATGATAATTGTGTGGCAAAAGCTTAGAGAAAACTAAATACACTGAGTTTAATTCAGTTCAGTTTTATTTATATAGCACAAAATCACAACAGCAGTCTCCCTGAGGCACTTTATATTGTGAGGTAAAGACCCTACAATAATAGAGCGAAAACCTCAACAATCAGACGACCCCCCCTATAAGCAAACACTTGGCGACAGTGGAAAGGAAAAACTCCCTTTTAACAAGAAGAAACTTCCAGCTGAGGGAGGGGAGCTATCTTTAATGTAGAGAGGCTGTCGTCTCCTGAATCCAAGCTGAGAGCTGGTTGCACAAAAGAGTTGGAAGTGGAAGGAGAGTGAAGTGCTCCATTTGGGATGATATGATACTATGAGGTCTTTAAGATAAGATGGGGCCTGATTATTCAAGATCTTGTATGTAATTCTGCAGTTAACAGTGAACCAATGAAGAGAGGTCAGTATGTATTACACACAGAAACTGAAGTGTTTTTTAGGGTATTTAGTTTTCCACTTTTTAAAATTCCAACCTTTAAGGGATATTTTTCACTGGTGACTTATACGAGTGAAGATTCTCCGTCACGGTTTTCCTTGACCTCATAATGTTTTCCACTGAGGTCCTATAGAAAGGGTGATGAGTACAAAAGCTCTATATAAGTAACAGTCTGGTTACCAAATGGTGGTTGGAGGCCTTTTTTTGGACGTTTTGAAAGTATCCTGACCACTTGAGGAGCTAACCTTAAAACTAAAACAGGAAATAACCTAAAAACAGTCGACACATTGAGAGAGAGACAAAGATGGATCCACAAAAGCAACATGAAAATTACAAATATTTAGCAAAACAAGAAGTGAGCATAAGTGAGGAACCAAAATTTAACAACACAAAGTAAGGACTGTAAAAAAAAAAAAAACAGAAGCATGGATTAGTACAAAGGCCATGATGGATATTTTTGTGTGATTTTTTTTTCCACACAAAACCTCAACAACCAGTTTAAAAAAATACTACTTCAATAAAAAAGTTTAGCTGCTGGCCATGGCGTGGATCCCAAACAGCCAGTGTGTGACGGCAGAGATTTCCAGTTTCAGGTTTCTGAAAGTTGCATTTTGGACCACTGAGGTTAAACAAAAAACTTGGATTTCCCTCCTGGGAAACTGTGAAAACAGCAATTTACAGACAAACAGTAAATCAGTGGTTAGAAATATTTTGGAGGGGATATTTAATTAGGGTAGACTGTAGTTTTCCAGACATGGTGGTGGCTCGGCAATATTTTATTTTTTGATTTAGTTCATTGCATACATTTAAAACCAGATCCACAGATCTGGTGCTCCTACTGGAGCTACAGCAGTACACATAAATATAGTTTTAACAAAAATACTAACAAAAACACTCATACACCGAGGTATTACATCAATAAGTGTTACAGTAGACACTATAAGAAGCAGATCAATGCCACACGCACTCAGCCCTGAGATCTGAGTGACAGGAAACATAAAATTTAGCTTAATGCCATGGTTATTTTGCTAACTGCATGTGCGACACCTTGCTGACCTTCCTTTAAATGTTACAGAGTTTTATGGGTTGGGAATGACATTAAAAGTGTATTTGCTGTTATTTCCACTGCAAATTTGTGGAGAAAATCACAGGTTATAGTTTTAGTGACGTGGAAATAAAGCTTTTCTTCCAGGAATAAATCTGCAAAGTGACGCTCAGAAGCGCAGCGACAAAACTGAATGAAAGAAGAGTGTAAAAGAAGACTTGAAATAAAAGTATTTAAACTTTACTGTGAGTCCTTCTTTTGGGGAATCTAGCTCACAGGATGATGTAAAAGGCTGTTCATGACCACAGAGCTGCTACTGATGCAACACGGGCGTAACGCGCGCTGCTGCTAATGGAAACATGAGTGCGGGTGTATGTGTATGTACGGGGTATCTAAATAAAAATCTAGGGCAGAGATTCACTGTCAAACACAATCTTTTCTAAAGCTAAAGGCTTTTTTTTTATTTTATTTTTTTTAGCATTTTTCTCCTTCCCTGCTCACAAATCTCTTTCAGCTCAAGAAAAATTAATTCCATAGAGGAATCACTGACTCACTGAAGTTCCTGCAAAGGAATTCACACCCGCTTTCATGGATATATTGCTGTACTGCAGGCACGGCGTCTCTTCTACTGCAGTCCCTCCCAAACCCGCAGTTCCTCTTTATGTGCTGAGACTGAATGTGAAGCAAATGTTAGAAGTGGATGAATCACATAGAAAGGCAATGGAAAGATGCAGATGAGTGCACACAGGCAAACTCAAGCCTCAGTTTCTAGCTTTTGATTGGTTGCTTAGCAAGCGCTCGAGAGAGTGTGCCGGTTCATGTTCCATATGCTTTCTTTATGGCCATTGGTGATAATGATAACCGTGCACCCATTCTCTGTCACTGCCGTTTGTGGAGGAAATGACAGATTCTTGCTATCATTGCTTAAAATCTTGGCTGCTTCACTTTTGATTAAAATGTAGTCGATAGTGCTAACATTAAAGTGCTTTATTATTAAAGGTCACAGAGTTCTGTGGGCAAAGAAACAAACTTGAGTTATTTAGATTAAAAAAAGTCAGGCAATAGCTGGCTTTTTTTCATAATTCTGTAAGCGGTCTGTAAGATTTGATGCTGTACAAGGCAAAAGTCTGCCTCACATGTGCCATCAGTCATGTTGAGGTGTGGACTTTGGCTGCGCCATTGCAGCACCCTGATTCTTTTTTTCAGCCGTGCTGGATCATTGTTCTGCTGCATGACTCACTTTGGTCAAGCTTTAGGTGCTGAATTCTAAAATTATTCCTTATTCTAAAGTGTAGCATTTGATTCTAGCATACAGAAGAGTTCATGGCCAACTCAATGACAGCAATGACAACTCAATGTTTTGCAGTCCTGCAACTGCAAAACAAGCCCAAATCATCACGCCTCCACTACCGTGCTTGACAGCTGGTAACCTGAGCTGTTGTGTCATGTTCTTTATAGAAAGAAAAGGTTTTCTTTGGGAAACTCTTCCAAACAAGCCGTACTTGGTCAGCCTAATTGTACTCTCGTGGACTGGACTTTAGCTTTTAACGTGCTAACTGACTGAGTGTTTAATTCTTGCTCCAGAGAGTATCAAGCCCCAAATTAGTCAACATCTAGGTCCTTTCTCATCCTTGATAAAAGCTACTGCTCAGAATCTTGGGATCATTTTTGATCAACCTCTGTCTTTTGATACTCATATCAAGTCTATGACCTGCTCTTGCTTTTTTCATTTAAGAACTTTTGCCAAACTCAAACTGGAGATAATTGTCTCCAAAGGTGAACTGGAGATGTTTGTCCATGCCTTCATCTCCTCTCGATTATTGTAACGCACTCTTTTCCTGTCTTCACCTTCAAACGGTCCAAAATGCCACAGCTAGGCTTTTAACCCACAGTCATAAATTCTCTCATATCACTCCCATGTTTAAAAAACTGGCTTCCGGTTGGGTACAGATATCAGTTTAAAATCCTCACTTTTACGTTTATGTCTTTACGAGGTGAGGCCCCCCAGCGGCTCTACTCTGAGCCCCTCCCGGATGGCTGAACTCTTCACCCTATCTCTAAGGAAGAGGCCAGCCATCCTTCGGAGGATGCCCATTTCCGCCGCTTGTATCCGCGACCTCGTTCTTTCGGTCACTACCCACAGCTCATGACCATAGGTGAGGGTAGGGACGTAGATCGACCGGTAAATTGAGAGCTTTGTTTTTACACTCAGCTCTCTCTTCACCACGGCGAACCGGTACAGCATCTGCATCACTGCAGCCGCAGCACCAGAAATTATTTTAACAAAAGTCTTTGTGATCCCACTTTAAATCCTGCATATGTCTGTCAGGCACATTTACTCTGAACTGC
>VOQK01030422.1:10673-20723 GCA_015052645.1 Benitochromis conjunctus
CACCCGCAGAATTTCTCACTGTGGGGGACATTAAGGTCAGCATATGTGTCACGATAACAAGCAGGCTTTTCCACACGTACACATTTGCTTCCTCTTTCTGTCACTCAGTTCTGTTTAACATCACAGTCGCACGAGATGCCGCCTCAGTTCTTCTGTTGGCACTGAAAAATTCATCCGTAATGAGTAAATGATTCACGGCATAAACAAATATTTATGTGAGAACGCAATTAAGTATGCATGCGTGCTGTTTATGGGGTGGATATGTGTATTGAAAAAAAAGTAGATGTCAATAATGAGCACATCAATACACTGAATTGTGCTAAGGTAAAGCATTTGTGAGTTTGCTGACATCACTTTCAATCAGACTGAAGCCTCACCTTTATTCAGTTATCATAACCATCTCCAATAATTTACATACATACACAAACACAAGGCAAATCTTGAATAATTCATTATGCATCACACTGGCAGCCAGTTCATATGGAGATGGGAAGGAAGGAAAATAGGAATTCAAAGCTAGCCAAATCTACTTGTTAATTCTCAGCGTGTATAATCGTGGATGCTTCTGCAACAAAGAACAAAGAGCAGAAGGTCACACATCCACATTCAAATTCCCAGAGATTTCTATGAATATATAGTGAGTGACCGAAGCCATCTGAACACAAAAAACAGGACTTCAAACAGTATATGGATACTGCATTTACCTTAAATGCTCTTTTTTCCCTTTGCCTCATCTCTCGTGCTCATTTTCATTAAATGCAGTCAATGAAAATATAACCTAAATTCTGATGGAAGCAAGCATGCAGTAGCATATGGCTTTTACAGCCACTACAGAAGTGGGTTTGTTCTCCACCGTTTTAAATCACATCTCTGTTCCTCAGGGCTGAGCACAGTTAGATACTAAACAGCCCACCAGCCTTCTAGCTCTAATATGAGAATGTGTTGATGTTTGACACCCCTGTTGTGTTTTTCACATTTGCATTTCAATAGCTGGAGAGCCACATGTAGTTTGGTAGAGATAATGCCTGTCAAGCACATGGCAATAACACTGAACGGGGGAGTCTTCTTCTTCTTGTTTTTTTTTCACCCAGGTTGTAAAAAGAGTCGCTTGACTACCAGAGGAGATTCTGCAGCTGGAGACACATTCGTGGATTGTCTGCTGCTGCTGCTCAGTATGTATGAGGATTCATAATTATAAAGTCGTCAATTTGTCACTAATGCTTCACGGTCGGCTTGAACGGTGACATGAATATGCCCCGGGAACAAAACAAGCGTGTGTGTGCTTTGAAGAGAATTCCCCTGTTTTCTTTCAGGTGCTGTATTGTTCCATCCCTGCATCCTAAATCTCCATCATTGACAGCGAGGCATACATTCTCCTCGAAATTATGTTTATGCACAGCTAATTTGTCTTGCCTGATAGGAAACACAAGTGAAGCATAAATGTGATTGCTGTACTGTTGGAAATGGAAATCTGGAAATGTTTTGCTACCTTTGCTGTACCATTCAGATATTTAAAAAAAAACACTCCTATTTTTGTAGTTTTCCAAACAGTTTGACAATGGGACAAAGATCTGCAAGGGACTGCTACGATCCGTGTAAATTTCACAGACGAGGTACACAACAGTGTGGGAAATCCCCCCAAAATTATGTATATAATTATACTAATAAATTATACATACATACATTGTATAGACATACATTGATTAATGTGTAATTATGTCTTCAGACAATATGATGCATTCTGATAAACTTGTGGAAACCACCACATTGTTCTGCCATCTTGAATGCAGTGATGGAGACCGACCACACACTATACGTAGTACACCAATAAGTCTGTGTCCCAACAGTGTACCGTTATTTGCATTTACTTAGCATTAATTAGCAGGCTGAAAAAAATGACATGAATATCCATAAACAGAGAGGGAGTGAATGAATCATTTGGAAATACTTCTGGCAAAAAAAAGCCCATAAAGTTGTTAAGAGATGAAATAATAATAATATGGGTTTTTTTTTTTTCATATAATCATAGTGGGGTGGTCAGGCCACCAGCTGTAGCAGCTATAGTGAAGTATAAACAGATAAAGCTTCTTGTTGGAGCCAGATTAAAATAGCTATTCCCTTGTTACCATTAGATACTATGCAAAACTTACTGCCTGCGGAGTTGGGTTCATACTCAGCACAAACACACAAGAACAACAGATTCTCTCTTCTTCCACCACCAAAGAACAAATAAGCATGCTTTTCACAGTGTTGAACTTTAAAAAAATAAAAAATAAAACAGTAAGATGAGGTACATGTATCATATGTTAAACTTGGATACTGATCTGATCAGTTAAGCAGAGGGGTTTGTTAGTCAGGTTCAGCTGCTTTTGTGTTAATGAAATTAACAGCAGGTGCACTACAGGGGCAACATCCACCTGAGTTTTACAGGTGGAGGTCACTGGCATTTTTTCTGACTTCTTTTTTCCATTAGCTTCACATTTGGCTACGATCAGTGTCACTATTACTACAGTGAAGCAATACCTGGACCCTACGGAGGTTGGCACATCAATACATGCCATTGCCAGAAGGTATGCTGTCCGTCCCAGCACAGTGTCAAGAGGATGGAGGAGATTCCAGGAGACCAGCAGTTACATTAGGAGACCTAGATGCTGGAAACATACAACATAAATGGTTGCTTGAGGGCCGGACATCCTCTAGTGAGCCCTGTGCTCACTGCCCAGCACATTGGTGTTGGACTGGAATTTGCCATTGAATACCAGAATTGACAAGTCCACCGCTGGCGTCCTGTGCCAGGCCCCAAGTTGCGCCTCAGACTGTTCAGGAATTAAGTGATGCCCTGGTCCAGATCTGGGAGGAGATCCCCCAGGAAACCATCCATAGTCTCAACACGATGTGCATGTATACAAGCACTTGGTGGCCACACTACTGAATACCAGTTTGAGTTGCTGCAGTGAAATTTCAGCAAAATTTGATTATTTTCATTCCATCAAACAATGTACCATCCTTTCATTCCTAACACACATAATAGGTTAAATATTGGTATAGATATCAAGAATGATTTTTTTCCCCATTGAGATTTTATGTTTTTCTAAGTTTTTTTGTGAGCAGTATATGAGTACATGAATGCAGGTTGCAGGAAACAGGGCTCCCACACAAGACATCGACAGACAAAAAGTGGCAGTTATTCGTACGTTCTCACAAGGTCAAAAATAAGTGCTTGTCAAGGCTCAAGATGTGAATAAAGCAACAGTCAAGCACACTTTGTTGTAAGAGCAGAGGGAGGCGTAGCAGTCACATTATTATTGTCTGTGGATGATGTGCTCAAGGTCATCTTCAGACTGAGCAACAGATCTGTTCTCCTGCTTTCTCCCTTTCCAGCTTTCCCTACCCCCAACTCAGAGTGATGCCATTCGGTCTGCCGCGTCCCTGCCGACGGACTAGCTGTCACCCCCTGACTTCCATCAAACGGGCAAGTCACCGCCTATGAACAGGACACCACTTGGATCAATTCACCTTCTGCCCTTCATCTGAACCACTTAGACACCAATCAAAGAAGAGGAGGAGCCCCATCATCAAGCACTGTACACAATCTGGCATATTTTATGAGGCGCTCAGCTCACCAAGTGCTATTATTGAATAAAAGTACTGCAGAATGTAATTTGACTTCTCAATATATGAAACACAAATATCGCAGCCCCTTTTTAATGAGGTGTCAATAATAGTCTTTAATGAATGCGGCGCCAGTGGTGCACTGAGACCAATTATGCTTTAACTGTCACATCCAATCAGTCACTCATTATTTTTCAGTCGCATCAAATTTGCTGTTACTCTCGCAGGATCTCAATAAAAATGGCTATCATTGTCATTTTACAGTCTCATCCATTTTCCAGTAAAATCTTTTGATCAATAAAACTGATTAAACTCATAGTGTCCTTTTATTTAATAGTCCCCACTGCATACGTACAGTGAAAAAAGAAATGATTAGTCTAGATGGTTTCTTCAAGGCCAACAAAGGTTACTCTATTAGTCCCAAAGGTAATAAAGGTGGATCTTACAAACTCTGGCCTCTGAAAATTGGAAATCTATCATGATTAATTGATCAGGATGGTCCAGGGAATACAGTAGAAACCCTGCCATAAAATCAATTGGCCCGGATCAGAGAAGGACAAAAATTGAGCAACTAATTTTGGCTCCTCGTCTGCTGAGTAGTGAAACCCACTGAAAATCAATCAGAAAAATTAAAAGCCAACAAAACAGAGGCAAAGATTTATCTCGCTTTGAATTTGCATAACTGTGTATAATGACAGGTTGGCCGGGACCCTCTTTAAGTAATCATGGTACTTGACTGCTTGACACATGCACCTGTGATGACTGACTGATTCATCCACCAACACAGCTGGAGGGAATACTTAATGTGCTTCATGAAAGGTGGACCCATCTGAGGTGCCCTGCTGATGGATGGACAGATGGTCCAGATAATGGGGGCAAAAGAATTAGGAAAGGAAAGGAAAGGAATAATTTGCTGACATTTTAGGCTGTGTTTGCATACACATACACAAAGTTTACAGTAAATAAAATGTCTTAACTGCAGTTCCAAGGAGAAAGAAACCTGCAAATCGGTGGCAGTGAAATGATATTAAAGCAAATAGACATAGTCAACAGATTCACTGCTGTTCTACTTACAGCTGACAACCAATTTAATAAGTAAAAACTGCAAACGTTGACACCCACTGCAGACAGTCAAAAGACCTCAGAACAAGGTGAATATAATAAGAAGAGACATTTAAATTATGCAAGGCAATTTTATCTGTAGCCCATTTCATTACTGGAACCTTAATGTGTCTTACATTAAAATGCACTCAGCACTGTGTACAGAGGCACAGGAACACAATTATATATTATAAGACTGAGAAAACAGAAAGCACTTAAGGTGTCACAGTTTGAAACCTTGTGTTGTGTTCCTTGTTTTGTTTTCCCCTGCCTCTTTGTGCCTCCCTTTTACACCCCACTCACTCACCAGATGTCCTCTAGCTCTTTTTCTACTGTCAGTTACCTGTCTGACACACCCATCTCACCTGTCCTCAGCGCCCCATGTTATTTATTCCTCTCTTTGCAGACTGTTAAACTCTCTGTCTGCTGTCTCAATTTCATCTTTACTAATTTTCTGCCAATCAAAATGCTTATCTGCCAACCATCTATCCATCCACCCTGCAGGCTTGATTTTGCTTTTGTAAACAAACCACTCACACTGCCTGCCAATCCCACTCTGTTACCACAAACAGTACCATAGATCACCCACAAAAGACTGGAAACACAAACACCTATCACATCGGTATCACTAATTACTGGTAGCTGGTGTTGCTGTTGGAAGTGGGTTTTTGGATCAACACAGAACCCTTTCTGGTGTCGACCATTTCCCACAAATATAGGTCAGGCTGAAGCTTGAAATGTGGGTTTGCAGCAAGAACCAGAGACCAACTGGATCTGAATAGGAACAGTGAAGAGACTGCTTTCAGTGGGCATGTATTAAATTTGTGAAAATAGAAAAGCACAAAGAATAAGTGTGTTTCCTGATGGTCCAAATAGTCTTTCATCGGACTGGTGCAGCAAAGGGCATGAGTTTACAACAGGGAGAAGCTTTTATGCACAGAAATAGCATGTGCCTCTGTTAGCTCACTGGGGATTTGTTACTCTCATCTAGAATGTTTTTAAACTCCATTCAGTTCAGTTTAAATTAGATAGTGCCAAATCACACCAACAGTTTCCTGCACTGTAAAGCCCCTACACAGACTCAGACACTAGTTAGCTGCTATATTATTAACATTATGCACGATAAACTTTTTAAACTATATGAATGATCTCTGTAAGGTTACATCTGAAAAGGCCATGCACACTGAACCTCTTCCTGTATAGACAGCAAAGGAAGAATTTCATTGCACAGAGAAATGCTATTTCTTCTGTACACATGACAATAAAAGCTTTGAATCTTTGAATCTTTTTGGAGCATGATGGCTTGACCCTGCGCCTGACCTCAGGGCTTCCAATCAGAAGTCTCCTTGAGCAATATATGGAGGATCCAAAGATTGCAAAGGCCTCTTTTCATATGTAATTTAGGCTGAGACCTCACGGTTACATTTCACAATAAAAGGGAAAGAGATTACCATTTTATCAGGCAAAAATACAACAATGAGATTTTTCATTTAGATTTAAGTTTCAACAAACAGTTGAGCTTACAAAAACCAATCTGAGAATGAGCCACGTGTTTTTAATTCATAAACCTATAAAAAATAATAAATGTTGTGTATTAATATTTTTTACAACATAATTTATTTTGTTTATGTGACATGAAATGTACATGAACATAAACATTTACAGTAATCTGGGACTGCAAAATATGAGAGCAGAATAACATCAGTGTCTGCCATCAAGCATTATAGAAGTATTGATGTGACTCTAAATAAGCCCATGGGCTAAAGCCGACAGAAAGTCCAATGCAGCCCACTGGAAGGCTCTGCAAAGTGTAATTACTGCAGGGAAGAAGGCCATAATACAGCAATTTTAAACTGAAGGCACGCCTCGGGCTGCTGGATGGCTGACCATTTTCGAATTCTCAATGAGGAGACCCCTATTAACTGCTTCCCCCTTTTACTCATGGTTCTAATTATATCACATAGCATACAACACAACAATTAATATTCTACAACTAACTTTGTTTAATTATGCGCTGGACTGAGTGGTCTCTCCACTTGAAAACAAATTGGGCTGTATGCGGTCCATGAGCTAAAATGAGTTTGACATCCCCACTCTAAGCAACAATTAATGGGCCCATTGAGGCATTAATGAGGCAGTAACTCTAGTTTTTCTTTACAGAAACAGCTTTTTCCTCTTTCTGAACAGTGATGTGAAAGCTTTTGACTTCTAATGAATGCTGTTTGTTAAAAAAGGAGTCAAAGGGCAAAGTCAGTGTGCGGAGAAAGAACAGGAAAGAAGAAGCATCTGTGAAGGAGCTGAAGTGAGGACAGGATGGAGGTCAAAGGAGTGACAGTGAGTGAGAGTTAGATGGTGTCCATTGTCCACACTGAGGCCAATGTCCACGTCTGCATTCAGGTCAAACTTGTGGCCGCAGGGTACTCAATCAGTCCCAGTAGTGCCTGGCCGATCCACGGGCACAAGGACAAAACGAAAAGCTTTGAAAGTAATCTCCAAGATAATAGACTTCTGCTCTGTCCAGAAGTGAATCAATGCAGTGCTGAAGTGGGCAGGCCAGAAGAGAGACATTTTCCTTCTTCATTGGCTAGAGATGGGGCCACTTTCAACTTAACCTCATTTATTATCGAGACCAGCACACGGCAGTCCAGAGGACTTCAATCTCTGTCTCTGTGATATTACTGCCAGTCTGCACTTCATCCTTTTTCTTTACTCCACACTGCCTCTCTCTGTCACACAGCAAAGATAGATGGGAACAGTATGAAAGAGGGTCACCCACTCCCTCGTGTGAGTTCATTATCTTACACAGGGAGGGAGGAAAAGACACAGAGAGGTGTTCACTGGGGATCCCGTACACAGTGGGGAATTTCTCAGCGCTCTAAAGAGGGGCAGGAGGGATGCTGGTCTAAAAAAATGCAGGTCAAGAGTGTCAGACACAAAACACAACACGGCATTCATTGCGTGTAGACACCTCCACAATGCCAGAGAGGAAAGAGAAGTGTACTTTATTGTACCAGCAACTGTTCCAATGTTATGGAAATGCATGATTAAAAAGGTGAATTGTAGGTTTTGTGTCACTCGTGGTGGCGCTTTGTTATCCTTCCTGACATTCACTTAAACTAAGCAGGAACGAAGCTGATCTTTCTCTCAGTGTGTGTGTGTGTGTGTAACTGCTAGGAAATGCATGCAGACCACAGTTTGTCCCCTATCGGTGTGCCACCAATTGTCAGACTGGAAGCTGCTCATTCAAATCAGCAACAAAAGGCTCTTTCCCAAATGTTCCCTCTCTGCAGATACACTGCTTTCCTCTTGAAAGAAGCAAAGGCAGTAGTGCAGAGACAAAGCATGGATAAACGAGGGAGCACAAAAAAGGATTTATCAACTCATGTAAGCAGAACTATCTCAAGAGGTGTTAAGAAAGAGTGAGATCCAGAGAGGGGTAGGGGGTGTATGGGAAGAAAGACCACGACTGTAAGTAGAGAGGGGAAATGTTCCCATAGCTGCTGTCATTATTCTCCTCACCCGGACGGTTATTATGGTTTGGAGAGGAGTTCTGGCTGCATCCCGTGTGGTCGCTGCTACAGTGTGACCCAGTCCAGATGGCCTCTTCTCTTTCCCTTCTGTGTGTGCAGCACACTACTGGGACGGTAACAGACGTGCACAGTGCAGCTGACGGCCCACAGGGAGGATAGAAAGACAGACGAGAGAGGTTTCACACCAACAAACAGAAACTGACACATTTACAGATGACTGACGAATGAACAAATAAGAGGAAAAACATGACCAGTGCCGATCTGTTCGCGCACGACAAGAGTGAATGACCTGAGGGTGAAAATCATGTGAGTCATACGCTATGGACTTCAAACTCACCAGAAGCCAACCTAACTTCAAACCTGCGGGGAATTTTAGACGAATGAACCAGGCTGCCCACAAAAAAAAGTTTTTCACATTCACAGCAGAGTTTCAGACATTTCACCTATACCGTGGAGGACTGACTTCACATGAATTCATTTTAATACATGTGTTTTATGTCTTCTCTCAGTGAGAACACATCCAGAAGTCCACTGGATCTGTTGCTTCTATGTCGTTTACACAGTGTCTTATCTAAACTAAGTGCCCGTAACAACAAATAATTAACTTATCGTCTCATGTTTTGGGGATCACTTTCTTTCGCTTTATTTTTCCCACCATACCTCTATGCATCTTTGACCGTGATTACTAATGAGGAAAGCCTTCACCAGCTAGTCAGATCACAGTTTACATCTATATTTGTAAAATAACAACTGTTAGCTATAAAAGAACACTGTAGCTTTAGTAGTAACAAAACTGTAACAGCTTCATAACCATAACAGATACAATTCCCTTAAATTTAGTGTCCCTGGGGCATGATGTGAGAGCACATGTAGCTAAACCCAACACATCACAATATGTGCAGAAGAAATTCAATGACTTTAAAAGATGAGCACCAGTTCAGTCTGAACAAATGTCAAATATACCCACAATCTCCCCTTCTGTTCATGTAGCCAAAAACATTATGGCCATACACGTGCTTTGAGAGGTCACAGTGACCTTTGACTTCTGACAGCCCAGTTATTGTAAATCTGTAATGGTTTGTGTCAAATTCCATCAACGAGCCCAAAGGACATAGCATCCCCAGGAATGACAGCTAGGTCAAAGGCCAAAGCAGTTGCCAATGCAAAGGCACAAGAATACTGGTATACGGTTTAAAAAGTTACTGTCTATAACATGTAACAGAGGCAAGAAAGGTTAACGCTAAAAGTTGCATGATTTATGTGAAGCAGACATATTAGTGAAATAAAGAAGGAAAAAAGAACTGCAGGCAATACTATGGTTGTCAAAAAATCAGTACTCTGATACTAATTAATACTAAAATCACTACTGGATTAGATACTCATTTGCATCGTGCCACATCGTGCCACTCGTGGTGGCATCTGTCATCTTTTACAGTGTTGTATGTTGGAGCAGCAGTTTATCGACAGCTGAGAGGAAGAGGTTGGATAAACTCATCGGGAAGGCCAGCTCTGTTATAGGATGCACCCTGGATCCAGTGCAGGTGGTGGGAGACAGAAGGACTCTGGCCAAAATAACATCTCTGATGGACAGAGTCTCCCACCCCATGCATGTAAATGTTGCTGAACTGCAGAGCTCCTTCAGTGACAGACTGCTGCATCCTAGATGCACGAAGGAGCGTTTCCACAGGTCCTTCCACCCTGCAGCTGTCAGACTGTACAATCACAACTGCTCCCAACAAACATAGATGTTCACATCAGCACTGTAAACTACACACTAATCATCCCAACAGCTACATACTGTTATAAT
>VOQK01030428.1:0-10211 GCA_015052645.1 Benitochromis conjunctus
TTCCTCTGAGTGGTGTTGTACCCACTCCCTGCTGTGGGTTTCCTCTGAGTGGTGTTGTACCCACTCCCTGCTGTGGGTTTCCTCTGAGTGTATACTAATGTTCAGGTTTTCTGTTTCCTGGGTTTGGTTTCTAGTTTCCCAGTGTTCTTAGTTTGAGTTTCATGTTTGCGTTTCTTGTTTAGCGTTCCTGTATTTTATGTTAGTTTATCGTTCAGTCTCCGAGTCCTCCATTTGGGTCCTACATCTGCCTGCCACACAGCTTCACATGACAGCTGTGCGACGAACGTCTGGTGTCGGAGTATTGTTGGTTCCACAGGTAGTAACGTGTTTTTTGTAAAGACTCTACAGTCTGCTAAGTATCCAGGATTGGTCTCCTTGGCTGTTTCCCTTCCACCAGCCTGTCCCGCTGCCCGCTCGCCTGCCTGTGGCTCTGGAGATTGTTCCTCGGTCTGAACCGAGATCTGCCTCGCCTCTACCTGTGGTTACAAGGAGGCCTCCGCCCACGTCTGTATTTTCAGTTGTATAGAGTAAGCTCTCCAACTCTCCCCGTCCACATACGTTGTTGCTCTCGGTTTTCAGAGTCGCAGTGTAACTCTGTTTCGTCCTTCTCCCTTAGATCACTCCAGTACACCATCAATCCTCCCCTCATGCCCCGGCTCTGTGCTTTGGTTTTCTCTCCGCCATCGTACATTTACCCCATCACTGTAAATAAACATCATTCACTGCAACTTGCCGAGCCTCTGTGTGTGTCTGCTACACAAGTCCAGCCTTTACAGTTCTTGTCATTCACCAGTTCAAACACGTTTTTCTATGCCTGACTGCTTTTCTGTCAAACCTTCACAGTCACACGTATGCATCGGAGAGCAGCTTGAAGTTCAGTATCTTGGTGGATGACCTTCTACGTCCTGAGCTACAGCCAGCAATTAGGCTGATATCTTTGGGGTCTTTTTATACGTATTTAATTTACTTGTTTGTTTTTTCAGTTAAAGACTCTTTACTGTTGATGAGCACATAACCACAGCCGCTGTAAAAGTGCATACTGAAAGGCTGATTCTGCTGGTTGTGGAAACTGCTCCTTTTCAGGGATTCACATCTGACAAACACATTTTGATATGAAATCTCCTGATAACTTTAGACGTTAGGTCATTGATGAGCACAGATGATGGGTATAGAAATCACTTTAAACGCTTTGGAATCGGACATGTTTGACTAAAATGGGATTTTACAGAAGAATCCATGTCAACATTAATGTTGTGCTTTTCTAGATCTATCGTCCAACATGAGTTGGATCAAGCACCAGGAAACAATCTAGAGAGACTGGCAGGCTGCCCAAGAAAGCCTGTTCCTGGCAGCATTATCCTGCTTAACCTCCACGCAGTCTGGTGAACAGGCTTGAACAGCTCGCAGCAAACAGGGTGTGGTTATAGAGAGCGATCCAAAACAAAAGCCTGCTTAGTTTCTGCAAAGGTGGAACTCCTACAGTGTTAGTTTTAGAGAGAGAGATTATTAACCAGAGCTCTACTGGCAACAGGTCTCACCATCAGCATCTTTCTAAGAGGCTTTCAAACTGCACATGGAGTAACTGTAATAAAGAAACACATGATGTTCTGTTCTGAGGTCAAAGACGGGTGCACGTTTTGCTCTTTTAGCAGTGCTGGGAACACAGGAAAGCAGTTTCCACTCCCAGCAGAAGGATTGGTGCAATGCGCAGGAATGCAGAGCTGAATGTTTGGTGCGTTGGTATGCAGGTTTCAGGGAGATTAGAGGACAGAGGTGGGATCCTCACCTGTTGGAACATGACCATCTGCGGCTCATGATGACAACAGGAAAGAGATCAGACACAGAGATATACTTTTTCCTGTTAGGAATAATGGGGGTGAAGCAGTCTGTTTGGGACACAGTCTAGACTCTGGAGCATGCTACTCTACGCTCAGATGACATGAGCTGATAAGCAATAAGCTTGTTTTATTAGAAAACAGAACAAGATAAGGCAAAAGAACAAAAGCATATTAACAGTAAAAACAGCAACAAGCACTGAGACCAGCTGCAAACATGTCCTGAAGTATTATTTATTGATATAACACCAACAAGCAGCTGCAGTTATCTCAGAGCACTTTGGTACGGTACAGATCCTACAACATTAGAAAGAGAGCAATCACACACGGTTTTAGATGACGAAGAGGAAGAACCCTGTTTTAACAGGATGTTGGGGGACAGGAGGAAAGACAAACGAGAGCAGAGAGAAAATGCAGTAGTGGCATTTACGTGTGTAATAGATCAGCTCACAGTTTCACACTGTGTGGGTAGCTCACGTATAATCAGGCTAGCTTTCACTCCGTTTCCTGTCCTGGAGGTAGGTGTCTGTGTTGGTGACTCAGGACACTGAGGTGTCTCTCATCCATGAATGTGATGGTGCTGTTACCAAAGCTCCAATGAAAGCCTCCTTCTTGCTGGACACGCTGCTGTCCGTCTGGCTTTCCCATTTGGCCTTTCTGGTGCTGTCCTGTGTTCTAACTATTCTAACTATACTGTCCCATTCTAACTATGGTTTGAAAATGTAAAGCTCATGTCCACATGATTCACTGTAAGCTTTGTCTTAGAAGGCAGCTTTGATGTTAACAGGATCACTGGATCAAGTTGGCCATACTGGATCAAGCCCAACTGCTTGTAATTTTATGGCTTTGATTGCTATTTTGACCCTTTTCTTCTTTTTGCTGGATAGGACTGTTTGGTGGCAGGACAGGAGCAGTGTGACACCCTGATCGAGACTTCACAAATGCTTTATTATACGGCGCAGTGCTTCATTTCAGTGTGTACTGTGTGGCTGTGCCTCCTCCATGGTAAAGTCTTGAACCAGTAAGCCCTTTTCCTGTTTCTCTCTCTTGGTTGAGTCCAACACTGTGTCTTCATTACATGTGTTTAACTCATCAATAAAGTTTGTATCTGCATTTTGGGATCCTGTCAGGTATTGTTTTGGACCTGTGAAGCTTCTCGCTCTTACACTGCTCAAGCCTTTAATCTCCTTGTGGTGAAACTGTCACAACTAAATTGTTCTTTGCCATCACTGGCCTGTCAGGCAGAGTGAAAGGAGAGCATGAGAAGTGCTGAGTGCACGGTGGGAAGTTAGCCAACTCCTTCAGTCATTACTCAGGAATGGTTCAGACTCACTATAAAACTTTATTGACAAAAGCTGATTGTTATGATGGCATTTTGTAGTATCTTTGGTGTCAAGCACAAGGTGCACTGTTGGAGTGAAACACCTTCAGTGTGCTATACTGGACATGTATGGCTCTAGTAATGTGAGCTGGATGGAACTGATGTTAGGCCTTACCTTTGCCTAATACTTTGACTGCCCCCCCCCCTCCCCACCCCACCCCCCAATCTGAATACAGTCATCAGGGTGAGGAGTATTGCTGTCTCCTGAACCTGTTTAAATGAACTGTGTAGTACTCTGGAGTACACAGTGAATGACATACCTGGACTTTGTTAGTGACGGGCTCTGTGGAGAGTGCATAGAAACAGACTGTGATACTCGACTGCACACACACTGTATATGAAGCTACACATGAAAGTGTGGAAATGACACAATAAAATGTGATGACTCGCTGAGTATGCGGACACAGATAGACACTGTGGGTGTGTCGTGTGTGTTACCACCGCTGTCAGCTCTCAGTGTATGTGACTAAGGTTTGTGTGTGGAAAGTAAATGATACCTGACTAATTTTGCCTTTAAAAAGGTATTAGCCTCTCATGTGTATTTACACACAATGAGATGTCTTTTTTCCCAGCCTCAATGACTAAACTGACTCATCCTTCCCAGAATTTCATGCTTTCTTGTGTTCTTGTGGTATTAATCATGATCTTAAAGGACTGTGTTTATCACACAGATTAAACACAAATAAACATTAACTTTGACTGCCAATAGCACCAGTGATAAAAAAAATCCATGTATCTGTAAAAGTACTTGAACCACGCACTCGAGCCACAGATGGAAAATGTGTTGTGTAAGTGAGCCTGGTACAGTGCAGGGTGTCTGTGACGGGGTCTCTGTGAGGGCTCCTTTACATACCCAGACAGTGACATAAAGCAGCAGACTGAAGCTTTTTGATTTCCTGAAATTCTGCTATAAACATGTAAAAGTGCTGCCGCTGAAATCCTTCTATGGAACCGTTATGTTTGTGTGTGTAATAATGATGACACCAGGTACACTAACTTCCATAAACACTTTATTTCAAGCTTTTGCTTGATAAATATTCACTAACTGAAAACAGTAATGTGTATATACGTGAAGATACATTGACGGCTTACACGTAACAGCTCACACTCACTCTGCTGCAAACATGCTTCTGCCTCAGCCTTTGGGATAACACAAATGCTGTTCAAGTTGAAATAGATCTATGTGTTTGTTGTCTGTGGTTCCTCGTGGAGCGCAGAGTCCAGCTGTGAGGTCATCGAGTCGCCGCTCACGGCGCAGCGTACAAGAATGGAAAACACTGTTCAAGCTGTCATAGCAGCTCCCACACATACACAAAGACGCCTGCTCGCACACAGTCATCACTCTTTCATGTTGGTCTTCATCCACGCAGATTGTGTTTGCATTAATGTGGAGCTTAAAGTTAAGGCTGGTGACATTCTCACTTTTACTTTAAATTGAAGAAAAAAAGGGACTGACCTGGATTATTTGCTGTGAGTTGTTTTCCTCATCATTCCTCATAAACAACATAGATAATGGGATTATAAATGGGATGGTTATATTACTATTATATATGGGACTATATATACATTTGCCACTTTGTGACAAATATATGGGACCAATAGGTTTAAACGTAAGAATTCACACTGGTCTATTATGTAAAAATGGCTAAGCTATAAACTGAATCCACATCTGTTCAGTTTTATGTTATGTTTAAGCCCCTTTCTTGAGTGCATTTTGGTCGTCTATCCACCGACGGGCTCTGCCAACAACACAACTGTGTCTGCACTGAAGTGCCTCTCATCCAAAGAGTCAATAAACTTTATTAAATATTTGCAAATAGTCCCTGCCAGCAGGATGCTCTCAGCTACATCGCAGCACGCCGCCACTCAGCGACCCGCTCTGTGGCGTAGCTGTCACAGTGGGTGTGTTGTTTCCACATGTTTGATTAGTAGATGAGTGGGAGACAGAGTTTGGACTCACTTTAAACCTTTTGTGAATTGCTGAGGTTTATTTGTTGATTGTTTGGAGAGGAAGCAAAAATGATCCAGCATATATTGCTCCAGCTTTTCAGTTAAATCCACACACTGAAGCCCTTTACCACTGCACACTGGGTTAAATGCACATCAGTTTGCATCTCAAAATCAGAAATGTTTTCTCTTTTCAGGGGGCTGTTAGGAAGGATCCTTCCTACTGGTTTCTTTTTTAGTCCAAGCACTTCCTGGTCAACAGGAACGAAACAAAGGCCAAACCAAAGGGGCTTCCCCGGGGAGTACATGAAGCAGGCACGTCCTCACCTGGAGGCCATTTAGATGTTCTGCAGGGGCTCATTTGGCCTCATTTCCTCTTTTTGAAAGATTTGGAGCATTGGAAATCACAGTGCTCAGTGACACAGTGAGCCCTGTCTATTCTGCAGAAATGGCTCATTTTGCATTATTGTGAAATGTAACAGCATTTAATTCAATTCAATCTTCATTTTTATTTTTACAGCACCAAATCACAACAACAGTCGCCTCAAGACACTTTATGCTATAAGGTCAAGAGACCACAAGAATTCAAAGAAAACTCCAACAATCATATGACCTAACAAACCTAAGAGCAAGCGACAGTGGGAAGGAAAAACTCCCTTTTGACAGGAAGAAACCTCCAGCAGAAGAAGCGTGATGGGTGGGGGTGTGTACCATTCAGGAATTGTCACTAATTGTCTTTTGCAATTTTAAGTTTGTTATGAGTGTTAACAATGACAGGTCCTGATTTTGATGGTAACATAACTATTTGATATATGAAGATAAAAATTCACAACAATTTTAATAAATGTTCACATTTTCCAGCACATTTTTTTTGCCTTATCAGCATCTGCTTTCTGCAGAGCAGATTTCATCAGTAAAATAGCAAGCAGCTCTGTAGTCACTGTAGTAATGTGGGCTTGATGACAACACTGCTGCATTCTGTGAAGACCTGCTGACTGGAACTAAGCAAAAACAACACAAGCAGTTAGCTGCCAGCAGCAGAGCAGCTTTAAGGAGAAAAGCTTTGGGTTGTGATGCTTTAACAGTGATTTGAACTGAGAGATTGTCATGGGAACCTAGTTCTGTCAGTGACGTGTCTTACATGTTTTAATTGTTATCATGACCCATAACCCACTTCAAATCTCCCATGAATACCCTGGGTACAGCCAGTGGTCTGCCAAGCTGGTTTTGTGAAAAGCATCCCTGTTTTTTGTGCTGAGCTAAGAGTTTAGGGCCGAAGTGTTTGAAGTGCACCGACCCACTCGTCCATGCTGCTGCCTCCTTTTATGGTCATGTAAAAGGACACCAGAGGCTGTCATGGACACCAGAGCGGACGCTCGCTCCTTTCCTCCAGCGTTATACAAGGCATGCTATGGATTGGCTGATTTGTTTTCTTTGTGTGTCATCATCTTTGAAAGCAGTTGCATTAATGCATTTCTTAAGTCTGTCATTTAGTTCCTCTTTTATTCTCTTTGAATGACTGAAGAATTTGTAAATATAGTTATTTCCAGTCTTGCACCAAGTAGTTTTATAGATGACGCTGATGACACATTACAAACAATAAGGGTGGAAAATCCCTTTAACGATGCATGCTTAGTTCAAACACTACGTGGCTCTCAACACATGACATGTTCATCCAGATTCACAACAAACAGTTAGTCCAATGGAGAATTCTGGAAAATGGTCCAGTCAGCAGTCCCATTAAATACAAAGATGGTAAAGACATAATTATACAACATAATAATAGTAGTTATATATGTTATTATTATGTGGTTCAAATTTACAGTTAAGTAAAAAAAAACAATCAAAGAACGAAAACAGTTGAAGCTTTAGAAAATCAAGGTAATCTTATTTTGTTCAATTAAATCAGGCGATACCTGAACCCTACTGAGGCTGCACAGGCAGTAGGCTGTAGAAGGGCCTTCATCCACGTGAATGCAAACAATCAGAAACAGGCGATGGCCTCAGGGCCCGACGTCCTCTAGTGGATCCACTATGGAGCGCATGCAATACTAAAACGTCGCCTCAAGGTGCAATAATACACATGACCACGTGTGACAGACGTGAAAGGGTCAGGCAAAGCTGTGGACAACTTGGTTCACCATGACCAGTTTGGCAGTGGGTCAGTGATGGTGTGGGGAGGCACATCCACAGTATCCCCATTATTCCCCACTCCCCGGCCTCTGTGGTATGCAGAAGTCCCTTAAGGATGAAGAAGTGGATAGCACTGACTGTCCCCACACTCACTAAAGCCAACAGATTGGCATAATGTCCCAGGCGTAGGACTTTACACTCAGCAATGCCCTGGCCCAGGGCATCATGCATGGTCTCATCCAGAGCACGCCCCCACAGCGCTGGCTATGAATGCAGGGACCGTGTAACCTGCTGTGATCTGTGAATTCACGTCCATCGAATGATCCTCCGTCTTTTATGCAGCACATTCAAATCTGATGTTTTCACTTTATTTTCACCAGCAGTTTAGATTGCATGTGTTTCACACTCGTGAAAAAGAACCTAACAAATCAAATAGTTGCTGTCAGTGTTTTCCCACTACTATGACTCACTATAATTCACTACACATCAGTGAAATAATACTCTTCCTGTTTTCCAGTTAGGGACTATAAAACAACAGGAGAATGCTAATGGCTGCATATTTTCTCAGGCTTTGACCAACACAGTGTGTGAGCTGCTTCTTTGAAACAGACTAGCGACAGGAATGACGTTACACAAATCCTCCAGAGAGAAGGGAACTGTTACACTGTTGATCCATTAAAGCAACAACAGTGCTGGGACCAGCAGCTGTGTCCGGGTTTAAAGGCCGGCTGTAGCTCCTGTAGAAACCTTACAGGTGCTGCACCAGTCGCCTGATATGCACACATCACATGTCCACGTGGGCACGGATCCACAAATGTAAGTTGTATTCAAGCAAGTCCCTGTGTAACGCTGGGACAGCTGGTCTTCCTTTGTATCCCTGTGGGGGGGTTCTTTTTCTTCTCTGTTTCTTTCCTGCTAGGAAACATCAGTCAGTGCACAGCTGCAGAGAGCGGGACCGCCGTCCAACGCTGAACATGTGCAAACCAATCTCTGTACATGTTAAACATAGTTATAATGCAGGTCATTTGGAATAGCACTGTGACATCAGTCTTACCATTAAGCAGGCTAACACTGACGTCATGACTGATCCTGAGGCTTCAGGACCTCCACAGGCTGTCATGTTAAAACTAGGTTTCCTGTTCGAGCCGTGACGAGCTGCTCTGTTTATTTAGAAAACCAAATGCCTACTTTCAGTTATATTTACATAAAATGATTCTACTGTGTTAAAAATAGAGCAGAGAAACAGATGATCTGAGCGCATCAGGCGTAGTTTGACACATTTTTGGAAGTGAAAATGGTGAAAGTGGTAAAGCTGTGCATAGATAATCAACTTCTACTCAGGTTTGGATGTTCCCGTTAGTAAAATAAATACACATGCTTCATATTTGTGTGCATCACGAGTCCTCGGAGGTTACACACAAAATCACAGTTTGTGCTTGTGATCATATCGTACACATTCAGAACACTTTTGTTGCCACAGATTATTACAGCTTCAAAATCATTTCCTATGTCTGAAGTTTATGGTGTTTCTGAAAACCACTTTATTAAAACTGCTCATCACAACGACATTGTTTGGTTATTTTCTTGGATTCCTGGATAAAATGTTCAGGCACAAATTAGTTAGAAGGTGCATTTATCCACAGTGTGTGCAAGCTGTCGTTCACCATCACGGCTTGTATAACGGGGTCTGTGGGTCTTACTGCAGTACAGTAAACGGTACACAGTACACCAGCTGTTAATAAACTGGATCAGAATTATTATTCAAGGAAAGGACGTCGACTGTGCTCCCTTCACCATAAATCAGTGACTCACTTCACCCGTGTAAGAACTCAACAGAGCCCGTGCAGTCTCACGGGTTGTGACGCGTCCAACAGTTCCGACGCGTGGGTGCGTGGATCGAGCACAGAGAGGGAAACCCCGACGCGTGGGTGCGTGGATCGAGCACAGGGAGCCAAAGCCCGCATGGAACCGTTATGTTCCAGAAATCAGCTGGAAACCGTCTGGATGATCCCCCATAAATATCTCACTGTAAATAAGGTGAAGGAAGTCTCATTTCACATTCTTCATACATGTAAATGTTACCCAGCCCGTCACTAACATTTCAAAGAGACATAAACACTAACTGTGGGCATCATCCACAGACTGTGACACATCTGTGTTGGTGCTGTTCTGTTACACAGAGGTTCTGGGAGGACGTTAGCAGCTTTGTTATTGTCCATATTTTAAACGGGTTTTCTTTAAGTTCCCCAAGAACAAAGATAAATGTTTATATAATCAATCTGTTCATACTCTGAGCTAAATGTTTCATCCATAAATGTACGTTTACTAATAAAACAACATATTTCTGTTATTTTCTTAAGGATGTGGAATTGTACACAACATCAGACCAACAAAAAGGCTCTCACAACAGTACATATATGTCCATGTTTGTGTGTATTTACATTTTTTACCCCTGGTTATTTGCATTCATGTTCTGCTCTGTTGTATACTTCATCTGCTTGTATGTTGTGTACTCATTGTCTGTTCAATAAAGTTCTTAAAAAATGTAAAAGAAAAAAACCTGAGCTGTTGGATGGTAGCTTCACGTACCATGACAATTGTTGGAATTACCAGCTCTATTGGCCAAAATCCAAACGCCTGTATTTAAAAAAAAAGAAGAAGAGCCAAACCCGGCATCTGCGCATGTTCCGCTTTAAGAAAAACCACGTGACCGAGCTGAGAGGACTGGGTTTGATGACGCAGCGCTGTGTGTTTATCAGGTTTTTTCAACTTTATTTAGAACAATGACAGTCTCAAACAAAGAGTCAGTTATTGAATCTTTCACAACAGTGTATCACACCTCCTGTTTCTTAATCAGAGGAAAACATATTATTGCAACAGTGTAGTTTGTATGTTACCATCAAATTAACAATAAT
>VOQK01030431.1:39594-53302 GCA_015052645.1 Benitochromis conjunctus
CACAAAGCAGTATGGCCCTGTGTCAATACTGACATGTACATTATGACTGACTAATGGAAACAGTCGTCTTTGCAATCCTTGAAATGCACTTTCAAAACAATGCTTTTGTTGATTTGAAAAGGGAAGTTAATTGAGCTGTCAGAACTAAGTAAATATATCAGCACAAACTTCTCACTATCATAGAATATTGATATGTAGAAAGGAATACTTTGTGACTGTGTTTCATTATCGGGAGACATTGTATATTACCCATCAAATCACATGTAACAATAAATTACTGTATTGTAAAAGCTAGAGTTTTGAAACAATAAAGGACTGATCCCAAATGGATTCAATTGTTTTTTTTTTTTCTTTCCTTTTCAATCTTTCCTCTGATGCAAAAATGTAACAAATACTTATGTGCACATTAGTATTACAGGTGAGACGTTTTTATGTTTCATGGGGGGTAAAAAAAAGCAGACATTATTTTTCACCGAGATGTCATTCTAACCATTTTGTATGAAACAAAAACAGCAGAAGCTTTTAAGGCATATATAGTAAATGGCACCTATAATGATGATTTTTAACATTTTCCTGGGGGAAATTCAGGAGTCAATGTGGAATAGCATAGTATAGTGTATTCATTTGATTTAGCATTTTTGCTTTTGTGGAAACATTAATGTTGGCACGGTGCTGCAGGAAACAGACTTCAAAAAGGCTTCAAATCGGGGCCCAAGAACGATGCGGCCCTCATGGAGAAGGAAGCCCACCAACATCACTTTCCCAGTTCACAGCGGGGAGCATAGCAGCTCTCTGCCGAGCACTCTCTACCATGTGGGTCTAGGGGTGTTTTAACAATGTTTAGCTCTATTTTCTCCATTTAGCATAAGCCTGTTGTCACATTTGGATGGCTCCTTCATAAATTGATGGTGTGATTCCTACAATTTCGGGACAGGCCTGAATGACAAAATATGCAACACAACATTCGATACCGAGGTGCCTGGCAAGCACCAACCATGTGCACTGGACAGGCTCTTAGTGTAAATGTTTACAACCCCCCACTGAGCTCAGTGCTGCTGGGAGTCACTCTCATCAGGCTGAATGGGATTTAACACTGCCATGTGTAGTCTCAAGCTAGTCTAGTCTCAAGACTTTTTTTTGTAACATTTTTGAGTTCTTATCTTTAGTAATGAATCTTAAATTTTTTGTATGCTTAGTAAGTCATAGTGTAGTATCTGTATTTAGTTTTATTTCACCAGTTTAATTTATATATCTATATCTTCAACACAAACACACATACATTATGAGCTTTAATGAAATGACAATTAGCAAAAATTACATAGACTACATCTTATTTATACACACACACACACACACACATATATATGATCACCCATGTAATTTAAAA
Source organism: Benitochromis conjunctus (assembly GCA_015052645.1). Lineage (NCBI taxonomy): Eukaryota > Metazoa > Chordata > Actinopteri > Cichliformes > Cichlidae > Benitochromis > Benitochromis conjunctus. The sequence goes on from VOQK01030431.1 coordinate 40,982, forward strand.
TTAATTTGATTAAATATGAAAATCTGATTTCATAATAAAATGATTTAAATGACAATTACTGTGGTCTGAGTTAATCAGGCAGTTCCTTCTGGAGTTCCTATTTTAATTGAGAGGTATAACAATGAGCAAAAAATCTCTTCCAACTTGCACTTGGTTATTTACGAAAAATAAAATTGCAAGACTTAATATTTCTTTCACATCTTTGTTACTGAACACTGAAACTGGGTTACTGTATTACTGAACATTGTAAAGAACACTAGGAAAACAGTCCCCTTGCAAAACATTACGGCATACTTATAGACTACAGCTTTTCATGCACAGGCTGAAATTGTATTTCGTTTATAACTAGCCTGAAAAAGGCAAAAAGTAATAAACTTGTTTATATGCAGAAGCACTCGGTAGATTTATTACAAATATACTTAGGTAATTGTGTACGGACAGGTATATTAATGCAGCGCTCTAATGCCATCAGCTGAAAGTCAAAGACACATTATAAATGCCTTTCTTTGCATGTCAACATACGCCAGAGGCACTAAATTAAGGTTTAGACGAGTAAATGTGAAATATCAAAATGATGTCAAAGACGACTCACAAATAATGTCTTACAGTCTGAGATCTTGCGCTTTGTCGCTGATATATTCTGTATTTGAAGATAATACACAAGTTGTATTTGATTTTCCAATATCTCTGACGCTATACTAGATAGATGGTGCTGCAAATAAACAAGCATTATTTGTAGAGTAAATATATGCATGAACTTCAAATGATGGATAAATGAAAATAAATAAGAAAGCCTTAACGTAACATTTATATTTTAGAAATCTAAATGGAACGAGTGTGTTGAAGAAGAGCCAAGAGGCATTAAGGCTGAAACTGCAAACCAAGGAGTAAATCGACTTAATGCCATCACATTTCCACCCCATTCATGCCTAAGAAAAGGGTTAGGGAAAGAGATTAGGTTATATATCTGCTGTCAGGGACTGAAGAGACCAAGTAGAGAACTTCACCTAAACAGAATGATGATCAAACAGACATGCTTTAACAGACATGCTTCATAATCTCATCCGTTATTGTCCTCTCTCTGCCTTGACTACAGGTTCAGTAGAAAATCTTAGACAGGGGCAGATTAAATGTGTGATGAAATGTCTGAGAAATATGTGAGTATGTGAGAATATAAGGATGGTTGATTTTCTACCCACATGACGAACATAATCACTATTAGTAACACATATCTACATAAATATGATAATTCAAAATTTAAACACATTTATTGGGTTCATATTGGAAATCATAACCATCTGATGGCATAGTTTTATGGATAATTACCGCTATAGAGATAATGCAGCATGTGAAAGGAACGCTTTGAGGCTTCTCCACTCACTGGGAGGAGAGTGCGTAGGTTTAGTTGTGCATCGGAGCTGTACCCAAAAGGCAAATATGTGGAAAGTTTGGTGACAAGCATCCAGGCGTGTGGTTAACAAGATTGCATCTGGTGAGCAGAAAGTGTAGGATATAGCTTAACTATGTATTTAAAGGGCAAATTATTTTCACATTAAGTTCAATGCCATCAGTAATCCTTCCAAATATAGATAGAACTATTTCATTTTCAGGAGAAAATAATTATTCAAATACCCTATAGTGCAAATCCCTTTAATTTAGTGCATGACACAGTTTTTGATTTCCTACCACAGAACAAAAACGGAAAAGAATCCAGTAAACATTAAAATCTGTTGTCTTATTTTGGTAATCTGGCTGCTTACTGACAAGTAAATAATCAATACAAATAGTTCTGAAGTGTCTGAAAATAGACAGGCGATTTAAACTGTAACTAACAGCCATGCATTTTCCAGCTGCAGTGCAGTGTTGAGGAAATGACACCAGCTTTGATGGGCTGTATAGCTTTTGAGATGAGCCTCTTTATGCCGCTTGCAGTTCCATTATGGCTTTGTTCGAAAGCTTGTTTACCTGCTGATAACATACACTGGTGGATTCAGGAGCACCGATCCAAAATCTGCTGCCAAAGTCACTCAAGTCTCATTGTACTGCAGGAGGGGAAGAATGAAATGTTTATGCGGAGGGGAATGCAAATGCTAAATGTGAAATCAAACTATGGGACCAATAAGGGATCAGAATAACTTTGCCAGGTTTTATTTTTAGCCCAGTTGCAATGCTAGCTTTGTGGAACACTCTTCACTTTAGCCTCTGTGCATCTGTGTGCTTAGGTTTTGCTCAGTGCAAAACTGCTGCTCCAATTTGACAAATAATTTAACTGTAAGTTGTGTGTTTTTTTAATTATGTGAAAGGGAAGTTAATCTGCTTCCATCACGCGACACATGACTCTGATTAAACTGAAATATCCTACCTGACTAAAGACAGCCTGAATATGTTGTTGTCTGTCTGTGATAAGGCTTAATATCAAACAGCCAGCAGATCAAAAACAGTTCATCGAATCTCATCGTTGTACATCACTTGAATATTTTTGGATTTCACTGTTAGAAAAGCTATGGTCTTGGGTCAAAGGAATAGCCCCTTGGTTTGCATATTAAAGAGGATTTACTAGACCTCTGTTAGCCATGCATCCCCACGCAGGCCAGTCTCCAGGGGGCCAGCAGGGCCCCACAGACGGGCAACTAGGGGGCCAGGTGACCCTGTCTCTGAGGTTAGCAGGAAACACTAAAGAGGGATGGGCAGGGAGCTGAGGAGCCACTGAGTGCGAGTGTGCAAGGCTGGTGATGGCAGCTGTCAATGGTTTGGAAGGAGAAGCAGACAGATTGTGCGTTCTGTTGGTGCAGCCAGTTCGCCACCTGGCAGGCTTTTCCTTGTTAGAACTTCTTGCTGTTTCTGTTCTCATCAGAGAAATGTTTTTCCTCTTATCCTCTGTGTTCATGGGAAGTTAAATTTGTCAGAATGTTTAAAGATGTTTAATGAAAAGCAATTGTTTAAAGTATGCTTTGTGCATTGTACAGAATGGCTGCCACTCATGTTTGCGATCAGACGCAGTCAAGGAGCCGGATTTATTAACGTAAACCTTCCGTTTTTGTGATAAACTGCATTTTTAAAATAAATTAAATTACGGATGAAGAGAATGCACGCGGTATGCCTTCTCGGTGTTGACCTTAGATGTATTATTTAAGTGTTCTTTAAGAAAAGAAGGTGTAGGATTTGCTTAGAAAAAAATAATCTGTAACTTTCAAATCCCATCATAGCCATAAATATTGCACCATGTTGTTCAGTTGTTATGAAAAAATGCAAGCAGAAACCATGAAAAGCTTAAAAGTACATTTAAAAATCAAATTTGGCAGTGAGTCCTTGTTCCAACAGGATTTAAAAAAAAAAAAGTCTTTCATTTGATATAAATATATGCAAAGAGAGTGGTGTGGTGATCTGGGTGCCAGAGGTGGCGCTTTACTCTGGATATTCTGGCTTGGGCCGGTAAGGGACATAAATTAACATGAATTAACACATGCATGCAATAAGAAAATAATTAATTCAAGTTATCAGTCACCTCTTCCATTCCAGGAATCTGATTGACAAGATAAAGTAATGTGCAAACTGCTTTTCAAAGCTAACAGCCTGGAGCACCCCTCCTATTAGTTAGTCATTCCCTCAGTATCACACCCGGAATCTGTCATTTCACAATTTTCTCCTATAATGCATATGTGCCGCTCTCACCACTCCACTACAGCAACTGCCATCTAACAAGTTGACACAGAGAATGATACAATTCACGTCCAGTATTCAGTTCCATATACAGCAAGCATCTGAGGCAGACGGGTCAAGAATATGGTACATTCTGTTCTCTCTCAAAATTGCTTTTCCAGGACTCTAGAGGAGGTAGATAAAACTCCTGTGATATCCTCCAGACACCTAAGGGAAGTTTTTAGGGTTAGAAAGTCTCATCAGGTGTAAAAATAGGTTGTAGCGATGAAATTATGGGATATTTCCTTTCAAAAGACTCACGCCTGCATGATTTTCATAAAAACGTGATTCTTGGTAGGCTGTTTAAGTGTCTATTTACCTTTTATAAAAACAGCAAGCTTCCTAAGAATTGTTAACTCAAACTCACAGAGCAAATAAAACATTTACACAGCAAATCTAAAACACATAATTCTTTAAATGTAATTCACAATAAGAGCCTTATTTTAAAAATTATTCAAGAAACATGTTTTTGAATGGGACATTTTAGTGTTTTAGTGCTACAGCAAGTACAATACCATTTCTAAAAAGTTGGGATTCGGTTTAAAATGTGGATAAAATTACCAAGTCCGATCTTTTTCAAATCAATTAAACATTTTATTTGATTAAAAATAGTACAAAGACAACAGAAAGTACACCATAAGAGTACAAAGACAAACCCTTAAAAAAAGAGAGCGTGGACAGGGGCATGTTTACTGCTGGGTTGCATCATCTCTCCTTTTAACAACACTGTGTTTGGCAAATGAGGAGACCAACTGCTGTAGTCTTTAAAGCAAAAATGTTTTCCTGTACTTGCAGCGTTTCAGCAGCTCAACAGTTCAGGGCTTTCTCTGTAATATTTTTCATTTTATAATGTTTCTTTCAGTGAGGGACAGATCTTGAGTGCAGGTGTGCTAGTTTAGCAGCCTGAATTAATTACCACGGCGCCATGTTTTGTACAGTGTGCAGAAGGTTAGATGGACATTGTTTTGCTGAAATTAGCAAGGCCTTCCCTGAAAAAGACGTACAGCATTAATGGTGCCTTCACATATGCGAGTTAACCCACGTACGTGTTGTTTATATGTTTGTTTTTTGTGGATGTTGGACTTTCTTTCTAACTTGTATTTGTGGATGCAGGGACTAACTGTGCTTTCTGTTTTCAGTGTTTTTGAGCTCTTGACTGATCTCCGCTACAGAACAATGTCCATTTTTAAAGCAGCTATCTCAGGGCTCAAAGATCAGTGACATGCAAAGTTTTCTTCAGATTATCTAAACATTTTAACGACATGACATACCTTACATGATAATACCCTCAAAAATTATTTTTAAATTGAACTATCTGCTGAAATAGCTATATACCTCACCATGTGAACTACAGAAAAACCCACGCTCTCTATAATGTTTTTTTTTAAATACTGAGACACATTTGTTAATTAACCTAATTAGTTAAGAGATGATCCCCAAGGTTCTTTTTGTTTAACATTAAGCAACTTTTCCAGCGTTGTCCTTATGCCTGCCAACTTCCAACTTCATTAAAATTGTTGTCTTTGCACTATTTCCAATCATAATAATAATAATACAGGGTTTCAGTGATATGCATATAATTATGTTCTCATTTTCTATACAATTTATACAACATTCCACCTTTTCTTTTATTTTTAAACAGAACATGTAGGCTACATATAGAGAAGTCCAGGGTTCTTCATGCTTGTGTATGATGTTTTTCTCACCACCTCCCCAGAAAAAGCGTAGCAGTTTCAGCACAGGCCATTTAAAGCATCCTTATTTCTTAACTCGTTGTCTGTTACCTTCCAAACCTACTTTTGATAGTACATCAGTTAACCAAGCACCTCAGTCTGTGAATGTTACCCGCTGTGCTGGCTAGTTTAACTTGGTGTTTAAGTGCCCCCTACCTGGTTGTTTTATTCATGCTACCAGCAATTAAAAATGTTTTAAGCCTTGCTCCATTTTTCTCCGTTTTTATTCAACCAATCTAGTTACCCTGGTAAGAGCGCTGCTTAAAAGAGCTCTGGTGAAATTTGTCTGCGCACAAATAGTAAGTCTGAATAAGTCGAATAGCATCAGAATTTCTGTTCACCCACTTATTAAAACAATTAGTTAAGTATATGTGTGTCTTGTAGCATCTGTGTAAACATGTTTTTAATGCAAATGACTACATCTGCTAGAGTTTTTAGCTTTGCGGCGTGTTTTATTTTTTTGATGACAATTATATAGTGTTCTTTAAAGAATATAATCTTGAAATCTAATTTTTTGACAGACATTCTTTTGCTTTTTAAATGTGTCAGAGGTCTAAGGGGGGTGAGGTAGAGCAAGCTGTAAACCAAAAAGCCTGGTTGTCCAATTTTTGGGTGACAGAAAAAAAAAAAAAAAATCTCCAGAGGAGGATAGTGTGCACAAAAGTTGTTCTGTTGGCTGTGAGTGTGGTGTCAGCCGGTCCCAGTCCCTGTGGCCCTCACCGTGCACTGTGCAGGCCTGATGGGAAACTGACTGCAGCACAGGACATGGCCTCGTTTGTTCACGGTCCCCCCTCTCTGAAAAGAGTTATGCTGTCTGTTTTGAATGGACAGCGTTTTTCTTTGTGTGCTCGATCAAAACACAGGGCAAAGTTAGTCAGCAAGTTGCATAGCTTCTGCATTCTGATTCTTCAAGCCTCTTTTGTATGAAGTTTAGCACAATGTTTTACACTGTGTTTGACCTGAATGGCATGCTGAAGGTAGGAACATTTTTTTTTTTAAACTATCAAATAGAAAGGGGTAGAAAGTCATTTTTGTATGCAGTTTTTTTTCTCACTCATTTCTCTGTGATAGAACAAAATAAGTAACACGATCATATGGGGTTAAAAAAGCTCTGCTGTAATACAGGAAATGACAGAGTGCAGTGTTGCTGAAATATTTATATGCTTTTATCTGATCTATTTCCTAACCACAAGGTATTTGCCTGTGAATCCCTGGCACTTTTGATATTACCTGAAGGCAAATGGTATATAGATTTATACAAGTTATTTACAACAACAGCCAAGCCATTCCTCTGGAAACTAGGCTGCAGATCAAAGGATTGTTTTGATCTCTACTTAGCATATTTGTTTAACCTAGCCAGTGATTCTGAAAAGTGCACAAGCTTTTCGGTGATATGCAGAGCACCCTTTATCCGTCTTTTTCTTCTGTTAGCTCTGGATTTAAGTACTTTCTGTATTTAGGAGACAACTGGATTTGCCAGCTTTTGAAATTTAGTTGCCCACTGCTAGCAGTCTTGGCACTCAGAAATAGATAACTAGGTATGTTCCACTGCTAATCCTGATCGGCCTTGTAATAGTATTTGTGGACTGTACAGCACTCAATTAGGGCATAATGTGCTATTTTTATTTCCTTTAAGTTGGATTAAATATGAAAACATGTTTGTTTGTTTTTTTCAGTTTCCATCTACTGTTTACTGTGTGGGTACTTTGCAAAGTATTGTTTTATACTGTTTCAATCAGTACGACTCTCTCCACACAGGATTGCAAAATGTCAGGAGAAAAACAATGTCCAAGCGCTCTCTCTACAAAAGATGCCAGGGCAATCAGGAAATTTTCTGGAATGCTTAAGAGAATGCATATGCACACAATGCCCTAATTCTCTCTTACTTTGGGTTTGGAAAAGATGAGCCCAGGTTTATTGAGAGCCAAAAAAGGGGGCAGATGGCTCACAAGAGGGATAAACCTGGGAAGTCATGCTGTAAATGTGTTTTACAGAAAACAATGAAAGGAGCGGACAAAGCGATTGTGGCAAAGTCCTTTGGAAAATGGAAAAGCAGCTCTCTAAGGTCCAGGACCATGGAGAAGCCGGATGAGCCGTCCGAGGAGAGTAAGGAGAAGAGCCTTTCCAACTGCACCTGTGAAGCCCCCCAACTCGGCAAGAAACCAGTTGGTAAAAGTACACTATTTTCTTATTTCACATCTATTCATACTAATGTGTCTATTCACTTGTTTTTCTTGTGGCAATTTTAATTATTACTGCGGTGACTTGTTTTTTTCTGTGGGTTTTTTTTTTTCATTTGACTCTCTGGCCTGCCATATCCGGTGAACAAACAAACCACATTGTTGGGCAAGAGAATTCCTTTTGAGGGAAAGTGTGTCTCCGATGATACAGTGTTGCCAGAAAAAGACAAAGCAAAAAATAGCAAACACAAAAACAGTCACAGGTGCATGGGAAAAAGAGAGAACCGAGTGAATGGTCACTGCGGTCCCCAGGAGGTCTTTCAGTGTTAGCCAGTGCGGTGGGTGGACTTCTGACAAGGACGTTGGTTAGCAGCCAGGTGGAGTGTGTAACTGAGAATGCTCCTGTTTATTCTTTTCACATGCTAATGCGGCTCCTGTGTGACTTTAATGCGGCAAAACTTTTTCTTGGAGTTAACATTTTTGTTGTTTCAATACCTGCTCTTGTATCACAGCAGTGGACTGATTCAAAAGCTCCACACTCTTTTATAAACGGTTGGGACTGTGCCAGGGAGGGAGATACATTAAATATGGGGTACATGGGGAAAAAAAAAATACACTGGTTGAATATTTTCAATGCAAACAGGTACTGACATTTTACTTTAAAATAGGCAGTATTTTTTGTGTGAAATTTGTAAATGTGGACAATATTCTTACAGTTTTTTTTTCCAGTTAAAGTATATAAATGGACAGCAGGAAGTGGGCTCACTTGGTTGATTGCAGCATATTATCTCCCATACAATGAGTGTTTACATGCAGTATTATGGAGTTTCATCTGCCCCAAACATAAAAAATAGATACCAGCTTTCCAAAACTCTGTAATGAAGGACTGCACGAGGACCCACGTTTTGAGCAAATGCACCCCTATGTGGTCAAACTAAGAATTTGAAAGAAACACACAGGCCGTGCAGCCATTACCAAGCTTTTACAGACATGATTTCTAACGTGCTCTGTCAGTATTGCTCTAAAAATTCAAAATCACGTCTTAAGCTTTTATTAGTGTTTTATTAGTGCAGAGCCAACACAATATCTAATTGAGGAGCACAAAAAAAGCAATATGGCTTCACACTATGGGTCTTTCCATACCTTGTAGTGTACAATCTGTAAATAGCTTCAAAGGCACTGCATCTGCCATCTGCACTTCTAGGAACTCTTCTGCATAACCATTAAAACAAGCTGTCTCAGAGGACATCATTCGTATTTCAGCCTCAACCCTGAATTACAGTGTGTTCATTATAATTATAAGGGAGGAGTGTTGCCAGGCTAGCCTGCAGAATGCCAGGTGCACACTTCCATAATCTACCATTTTAAACAACTCGGAGCATTAACAACAGTATCTACATGCTATTCAGCCATTAGTTCTCTTTGGCTTTCATGCTCAAACTCACATCATACATCTGAGCATTTTGTATTCTGCAACAGACATACGAGAAGACGAAAGTGCAATACTTTGTAGTGTTCCATTTTTCCTAAGCCTGCTTAGGTTATGTGACTGAGCCATGCCGCTGTGTGAAATTTTATCCCGATACTGGCACTGTATCCTTGTGAGGGAGTCTTGTAAAATAGGTTTACTTAGCGCCTTTGCTGGCATTTTCCGAAGATAGCAAATGCACACACACTGTCCGTGATCGGATTAACTCTTCAACAAAATGATGTAACTCTTTGTCTTTCTTGTGTGGCATAGGTTTCTCTGCTTAAGTTTAGTGGTCATCCGGTAGAGAATAGAAAGACTTGAAATCCAGTCACATCATTATAATCCATATATTATATATATAATAGATGACAGCCTTGGTTAATCATTCTTTGTCACCCAAATGTGATATGTCACTGCCCAGAGTGAGTCATTCACCAAAAAAAGAAGAAGAAAAAAATAGCCCTAGATTTTTTTTTCAGATACTGCCTCAAACTGCACAGCCACAATCCTTAATTAAAAGCAAAATTCTAATTTGTAAGGCATTTATATTTGAACTTTGCCTGGTGTTCCTCTGTCATGTTGAGGCACAGGATTTAAATTTCATGTGATAAGTGTGAACGATTTTTTAAGCATCCAATACAGTAAAAAGTACGCTATGCCAAGTACACAGAGAACATGAATTTGCACCTGAGGACATATAGCTTTACATCCGGAGTCGCAAGGTGTGTCAAGACAAAATGTTAATTGCACAATTTATGAGCGAAATCAGTCGAAATATCTCCACGGATCTCATTTATTTACATTTTAATTACTACTATTACTTATTCTTATTTTTTGGATGTGACCATAGCAAGCCCAATTCCTCCCCTACACTAGAAAGAAGCAGAATGACTGTTTTCCACTGGAGGTTTAGATGCTTGTTTATCACTTTTAAATACCATCATCTTTGCTGAAATCCCCTCTCAAAAGAACCTTTCACTTGCTGGAATAAATTCAAATTAAAATTTAAATCCCTCTTTGCATTTCTTCAGCCTTTTTTAAAATAGCTGCCTCCTTTTAGAAAGCTGTTTATGTAGTGATCTGTTCATAATCCAGTTTGTTTCTCAACAGCGAAAAACACAGAAATCGTATTATCACTATCTTGGAGAGATGATGCGAGAAATCAGGAAGTATAAATGTCTGGATCTGTGGAAGTTTTCAAAGTTGTAAAGCTGAAGAATGTGGCAAAAGCCTTTAAATAAAGTAGTCGGTAACACTCCAATTTGACTTGCAAATATGCTGAAAGTAAATTGTGCCGCAATATCTCAAACATATTTCCCCAACCTTTAGCAAAGCTAATATGAGTGTGCTCATTCAGGAAATACAAAACATTTTAGCATGTTTCAGACAACAGATAAACAACATCTCTCGTACAATGTAGATAGATTTGTTATCAGAAATCTTGATATGTGTGACAAACAGCTACTGAAGAGAGAACTGGAGGATTAACCCCTGGCACTGTAGCTGACAAGTCATGCAGATCTCTGTAAACAGCCCTTTCTAATCTTAGGAAGTGCTCACCTTCCAGTATACCGAGAAAAACAATATCTAATCAAAAATGTAACAAATATAAACAGAAACAGCAGACATTTACATGCAATGCCTTTTGATAACAATCCATTTCAGATGTAAAATGACGCAGAAGAGGCCATAGGGAAATTTAATTTGCTCAAGCTAGATTGGATTTATTGTTTGGAAACAAATTATAATTGTGTCTCCAGAAAGTTAACCAAGATCTAAACAAAAGGAAATCAATGACCCACCCCCATTAATCACTCAAAGCCAGCTACTTGTGCTGTAGAAACTTACTTCATAATCAATTTCTTTGTTTTGCTCAAAGGGCATTTGCATTTTAGTTCATGTCAGCAAGCTTCCTGTATCTGGCGCAATCAAAAATTGCAAGCCATCCACATTAATGGAGTTTTTTTTTCCTATTTATTCAAGTGCATATCTCTGAATACTCAAGATGATTTTAGCTTATTATGCAAACAGCCCTGCAAATATTTTGTTGAGTGATAAACTAAACTTTTCTGATACCTCATTCTTTCAGTGTTATGGAAAAAAAAATTTTTTAGTAGACTACATACATCTGACACATTTTTCCTTTAGTTTTAATGACCAACAATCTCTAATGAATATCTCATCCTAAGGATCTTGCTACTGAGCACCCCCAGGACTTCTGAGACCAGACACAAATGCCTCTTGTTAGTTGTGTCTAGACATACTATTACAGCCACCAAGGTCATTATCAAAGCATGCATTATACACACCTGTTACCATTGTGTAGATGCTCGTTTTTGGCTGAACATCCAAGCTCCTATCTCGCCATTTATAGGCGTGTCTGCTTCATTGTCTGCCTGCCTGAGTGAAAAAGATGGGCACTCATATCTGGACCTAACCTCTCAATGACACAACAAAGTGAGTCTACAGGCCTTTGAAAAAGAAGACATCGACTGACCAATCAAGCGCTGATTTATTAAATGTAAGCAATCAGATGCTCCCAGTTTAGGGTGGTAAATGTAAGAACCAGTTGTGATCGTTGCCACTGATACTTCACCCGCAGTTATAGACGTAAATATATTTAAAACCAAACTCACAGGGTTTTGGGAATAACCACTATTTTGTTTCTAAGCTTACAATGGTAAAACACCTTGGTAAATAGCAAATTGTGAGCTATGCCATATAAAACATAAAATAACATTGAATCAATCTGAACTGAAATGCAGTTTTAATAATCACCATGTTTTCTGGATTTTATAATCTCGTGTGTAGCTTGAAGACTTTGAAGTTTGACTCTTTGGTTCATTCATCAGTCAGATAAATGCAAAGAAGAAGAAGAAGTGGTGCTGATTAATAATAAAAGCTCCTTTTCATTTTGAATGTACGGGATGTATGGATGCTAATGCCAATGTAATTATGTTAATCAACATTTCTTCCTATGTAGTCTCAGTAAACATCTGGAGGTGTCATAAAAGCTCACCTATACCCTTTTTCACCTCAAAAGCCAAAGTTTGGTCACCTGTTTCTTCTTTTAAAAACAGAAATTTGGCTACTGAGTAATTTGTATTAGTTTATCAAAAACAGCATTTTATGCTCTGCGAGAGGAGGATTTATCAAGTTTGGAGAAACTTTTTCAAACTCAAATATAACCATAGCCCCACAGTAGCTCCAAAGGCATCAGTTCAATGAAGAGATAAAA
>VOQK01030433.1:0-10392 GCA_015052645.1 Benitochromis conjunctus
CTCGTTAAAATTCCCCCGATACCGGGGACCGATACCATGGTCTGAGACCTGTCTATGTTTGAGCGGCATGTAAGGGGTTAATCACAGGCGCCGAGTGCCCGCCCCCAGGCCCCTAGTGCCCGCCCCCAGGCCCCGGCTACAGCTCAGAGCGGGGAGAAGGCGAGGCGAGACATGTCAGCCGTGTGGAACTATTTCAAAGTGAACGAAGACGACAAAACAAAGGCGGACTGCAAATTGTGCTCAGCGAAATTGTCCACAGGAGGCTCAAAAGGTAGCGCATTTAACACAAGTAATTTAATCAAGCACCTAAAATCCCAACACGACAACGAGTACTCTGTATCGGTATCGGCGAGTACTGAAATGGAAGTACTCGTACTCGTACTCGTTTTCCAAAAAAGTGGTATCGGTGCATCCCTATTTTTTATAAAGCTTATAGTTACGGCTGGATCACTCACATCATTTTGACTCTCTATGCTCATACACCACTCTGCATTTAATTATCCTTTATTATTAATCTCCCTCATCTCTTCCACAGTGCGTCTTTTTTCTTGTCTCCTTCCCCTCACCACCACCGAGTCCTAGCAGATTGGTATAAGACTGCACAATCATTCACTAACTAATTGTGAATCACAGGTCCTTAAACAAGGACCATGCAGTTTCACAGTCAGACCCACCCTGGCGATGCAGAAACCCTCCACTCGAGGCTTCGAAACAGGACTTTGGAAACCAGTGGGCGACATCACAGAAGCTACATCCATCTCTTACACTGTCTGTGATTTGGAGCCAACCTCAAGTGGCCATTTGGGGAATTGCAGTTACTAGACTACTTCAGTATTGGCTTCGTTCCTCAGGACTTGAGTGCTGCTTGGTTTGAAGAGAATGAAGAACAATGCCGGATGACATACCAGACAAAATGGGAGAGAGCCTCGGATATAGGCGTGGGGTACTTGCTTCTTAATGCGTGTTTATATGCAGGTTTGGGAAAAAAAGCCCTCTTTGGTCATGGTGGTGATTTTGAGGGCTGGAATTTAAGCAATCGAGGATCAAATGCAGTGTTGTGGTGGCCAAAGCCTCTGAGTGAGAAGCTCAGAGGGGGGAGTGGGTGATGAAGGATGGAGCAGTTGGCTAGATATTGGGATCATCTTTCCACTTTGATCTTGACCTGTTATGACATATCAGACCCACTTTTCCACTCCACTGCGCCTCTGGCTGCAGCTCAGAGGTTTTTACGCAATCACTCCATCTTATTTCTTACTCGTCTTTTTCCAGAACTCCTCTACTCTATTTGAATGTAGCGTGTGCACACTCACACAGACACACACTGAAAAAATAAAAATCACACCAATACACATAGTAAAGTCTGCTCTCACACTTTCTGTATGTGTCTTTGTCAGGTGGAGACGAGTGTTCAGGGTCTCAGCAGGGAGCGGGTGGGAGCTGAGAACACCCAGCCACAGCAGGATAAGAGAACTCCTCCCGTGTCTTCACCTCACCCCCTGGCTCACTCCTTTGGCCTCACACCAAGCAGCATCATGCAAGACCCCCGAATGCAGAGCATCAGGTAAGTGTGGCACGTGCATACTGCGTAGCTGTGCAGAAACGTCTGCGTGCAGAATTCATTCTTAAAATTATACTCTGAATATGTTCTGCAGTTTGCCGGGGCAGATGCACCCCGTAGTGCCATCAGGTGCTGTTCCAGAGGAATACCTGAGAGCACTCCGGCCCTTCGCCACCTCAGATGACCTCCGTCTGAGCTCTCTGCCCCTGAGCCTCGACCCGGCTGCTGCAGCCCACGCCGCCGTCGCCGCTTACTATCATCCAGCCTACCTGCACCACCCTCTGTCCTTACCGAGGTAACAGACACCCACACAGCTGCCATTTATCTTTTTTTTTAGGTCAATGCCTGTGTATAGTAGTTATTGGCATTCTCCTTTATAGCCACCGGGGGGCTCCTCAGGTTTCAATGAGAAATGTAAATAGAAATCTAAATAGCATGGTATGTGTTACAGTGCAATTAACAAGTCATCGGTTTAGCCTTGGGAGTGCAATATTCCTCGTTTTCTCAATCCAATCTTCTTCTCTGGTTTTAAAACACGTTGCTGAATTCACTTACCGAGTATTCACTAACCAGTGGGCATTATCATTAATTAATTTTTATTAAAAAAAATGTGTATATACCATGCTGGAATAAAGCAGGAAGTGTGCGGTGGTGAGCTCCACTATTGCTCATCAGCGACCCATAACAAAAGTCCTTGCTGCAGGGGCCTGGGTTCAAACCTCTACTCTCTCCATGTTTTTACTGCCTCTTCTGCACAGTCCTGTCAAATAAAAGTCAAAGTGTTAAAAAAAAACAACCAAAAAACACACCCTTTAATCTATTCTGCACTCGCTTATCAGATAACCATCATCTCCTCGGTGGCAGATATATTCTGACTCGTTTTTTGTTTTTTCTGCCACAGGATGGAGGAGTCTCTGTGTCTTTCTGCACTGCGATCACAGTTCTACTCTGTGCCTGCAGGGGGTGCTTTCCCTCCACTGCACCCCTCTGCCCTCCACTTACACCTGCCCGGAGGCCGCTACCCTGCAGACCTAAACCATACAGCCTTGTCTGAGAGGTAACACTTTGTTTCTTTCTTTCTTTCTTTCTTTCCTTCTCTCTTTCTTCACTGTCTGCAGAGCTGTGTAATCTCTCTGCAGGGTAGGCACAGGTTGCTGACTGTGTGATATTTTTAGCACACACCCCACAGTGCCTCCTATACACTTATCACACACACTGCCCTTCACACACACTGTACGCCCACAGACATGCATATGCAAGCCGGTGCTTACATAAAATCGCACACACATAACGAAGTCTTTTTTTATTTTTATTTTTTTAACTCCCTCTCTGTCTCTCTATTTTTTTTCAGCGCTTTGAGCTGCTTTCTCAGTTTGACAATACTCATTGTTTTCCTGTGGCATAATGCACAGGGGAAATGTTTGTGTTTGAAATGGATGGCATTCATCATCTGGTTCTGTAATGGCTCCTGCATATCTTGTAGGTTTGTTTGTGTGCTATTGATTGCTGGTAAATGTGTTTGTGTGTGTGTGTGTGTGTGTGCGTGTGTGTGTGTGTGTGTGTGTGTGTGTGTGTGTGCGCGCGCTTCTGCAGCTGCGTGTGTGTGTGTGTGTATGTGTATGTTTTAGTATAAATGTTTGTGTGAGGTTCATCAGTGTGTGGTTAATATCTCCCTCATGTTGGGTGTTGCATCTCTCACCTTCTTCCTTTGTGTGTGTGTGTGTGTGTCTGTGTGCACGCATACTTGTCAACCTCCCCCACAGGCTACAGATGGAGAACGAGCTCCGCCAGCGAGAGAGAGAGCAAGAGCGTGAACGAGAGAAAGAGAGAGAGCGAGAGGCCGGGCTGGAACGAGAGCGGGAAAGAGAGAGGGAGCGAGAGGAGGAGCGGGAGCGTGAGCGAGAGCTGGAAAGACAGAAGGAGAGGCAGAGGGAGAGACAGCAGCAGATGGTCAGAGCGGCGGAGGGCCACTACCTGGCTGAGCTGCATGCTCGGAGGGCACCACCGGAGGACAGGGCCAGGCCAGGAGAAAGGCTGACCCCGAACAGACTGGGTACCTACACACAAACACGCGTGTACATGTATGTGCGCTCGCCTGCAGGTGCATGCTCAAGCATATATACAGAGTTTTAAAAACTATATTTTTTTAAAACTTAATTTCAGTTAAAATACATAAAATATGGGTATAGCTGACTCATTATTACTCAGTGGAAATTGAGAGAGAAGACAGAAACTCACAACACTACTGGTTTTGATCGGCAGTAGTTTAAATTTTTAACACTTGTGTTGCTTTAAAAAAGCGTCTGCCCAACACTTTGGACCTGAGCCACATATCCTGACAGCTACTGGCCAGATTGCAATGAAATCTGTTAGAAATATTTATACCCCAAAGGACAATTCCTAATGACTTCGGTGAACCTGCTGACTTCTCAAGTCGCTGAAATAAAACTATCAAAAGGATGCAGTAAAGTGTTTAAAGTACAAGCAGACTGAAATATAAATTAGCGCACTTGTGGATGAAACCTTTAAATTTTATTCTCTCTTCAAGTGCTCGCTCTTTGGCTAAAAACCTCAGCACTACATACAAACTGTCTCATTTTTTAAACCTCTGTGAACACATTCTGCACATGAATATTGACATAAATGACTGAAACCAGACCCTAAACACAGGGGAAGTAACAAAAGTGGATAAAGTTCTGGGTTCTGTCATATGAGTTTGTCGGGTAGCTATAAGGTGCTGCTTTGAATTTTAAATAAAACAATATAATCATGCTGTTATTGTTCTTTGTTATGTTTGAGTAATTTATCTCCGTAATCCTTTGATCTTGCCGGGCTCTTGTTGCTTTTCCTAACTCTACTGTTTCTCCAGATAAATCCAAGGACTCGGAACACCCAGGTTTCTCAGCACCTAAGCCTCTGCAGCCTGGCCTTCACTCCTCCAGGGGCTCTGTGCCATACCCAGTGCCCAGCTTGTTGCCTTCTCACCTTGGGAAACATCATGCTGGTGCTGTTGGTGGGATCCATGGAGCTCTTTCCGCCAGCATGATGAGTCAGAGAGCCAGCGAGGAGGCGTGGTTAACACGACAGCGAGCACAGGGACAAGACAGGGAGCGTCCGCTAGAGCTTGGCCTCAGGTCACCGGGGAAAGGGGTGGAACCGAGGAGAGACGGCAACCGGTGAGAATTAGCTGCTTCTTCTTTTGATTACAATATGTATCCCTTCTGAAACATTATGCACTCCTTACAAGATCCAGAATTTGAATAAAAAATGTTCTTTCTGTTCTTCTAAACAGTACTGGTTCAGGCTATCACAACCCAGGCAGCAAAGATGTAGCAGCCTGCCTCGGCGCTCCACCTCCACTAATCTCCCCAAAAGCTCCCCATCAACCTCCTGCCCCTGCCACTACACTATGGAACCCAGCTTCTCTTGTTGACGCACCTGCAGACTCCCGCAGAAAACTAAATGCCCCAACGCCACCGAGTCGACCGCCACCGGGACTGACCAGAGCCGACAGACAGCCAGCGGCATGGGGGGAGAGGCAGGAAGAGGGCGGCAGGAGGATGCCAAAAAGCCCAGAAAGGTTCCCCTCACTCAGGGGAGCAAGTTTACAGGAGTGCTGGAACAAGAGTGAGCAGGACAGAGCCATCCAGAACCTCTACCACCGGCATCACATCAATAACCTCCACCAGCGATCCTTTATGCCTCCGTCTATCTCCAGTGGAGCCTGCACTGACCTAGGGGGACGGTGCCAGGCTGCTTCTCCACCAGCGGTGAGGGAGCGACAGCATCAGGTGCCTGACAGCATGATGGTGTACGACGAGGTTCTCCAGCAGCACCGCAGGCTGCTCAGCAAACTCGACCTGGAAGAGAAGAGGAGGAAAGAGGCCAAAGAAGGAGGTGAGAGGAATGAAACAGAAAGCAGCAGCGCAGGAGGTGGAGATAGAAGACTAAAGGGAACTGTTGATGATGTCATTAAAACTGATGCACAGGTCTGCAACTGTTTTAATTATGCTTGCCTTTACCAGGTTATTACTATGACCTGGATGAGTCATATGATGAGAGCGATGAGGAGGAGGTAAAAGCTCATCTGAGAAGAGTGACAGAACAGCCCCCACTCAAGCTGGACACATCTTCAGAGGTGCGAAAACACACACAGTCACATATGCATTCATCACAGGTATGAAATTTTTGGGGTTTTTTTCCTTTTGTCTGACTGATCTTTCTCCAAAGAAAGTGGATTTTCTGCGTGTGTGTGGTCTTACTACGCTGACCCATCACGATGATCTTCTGGCTCAAAAGAGGAGGAAGAGAAGGAGGATGATGAAAGAGCGCAGCGTCTCTCCTCCGGCTGTACAGGGCAAGAAAAAGGCCTGCTCACCTTCAACATCTTCAACACCCACAACTCCCTTAACTACCCCGTACTCTGCCGAGCAGATGGACTGCACCCCCGAACTGGAGAAGAAAAAAGATTTTCTCCTTATGTTCAACCTCTCGCACGTCAGCCCACAGCAGAGGAGAGGTAACAACCTGTTTGGTATCCACACACACATCCTACGTGCTACTCTGCTTTCTTCAGAGTTGCTCTGGTGATTCCCTGTGGAGGGAAAAAAAAAAATGAAACATTTACTTTCGCTCAGTTTTGTGTTTTTACTGAGTTAGTAGGAGGGGTGAGAAGAAAATAAAGTTAGGAAGAATCTGGAGGTTGGAATGGGATTTTCTTATTTATCCAGCAAGAGTAGATTTGAATCCACGTCCAGGGAAAACATGGTACTGCTTCAGAATGTGTGAAATCTGTTTAAAAGGTAATTAATTTATGAAACTGGATAAACTGCAGATGTATACAATGGGGAAAAAAATGGGCAAAATTAAATATGTAGAAAAATATCTTCAAATATATGCACTCGTGGGTGGCCACTATATCCGGTAAACCTATTAAACTACTTTTTAATGAAAATCAACCAATCGAGATGGTCGTGATGACCTGCTGAAGTTTAACCCGAGCATCAGAATAGAGAAGAAAGTTCATTTTAGTGACTTGAACACGGCATGGTTGTCAGGGTTTTCCAAAATCTGAGGATCTTCTGGGATTTTCCCACACAACCATCTTTACGGTTTATAAAAACTGGTCCAAAAAAAAGGATGAAATATTCAGCAAGCATTAGTTCTTTGGGTGAAAATGACCTGCTGGTGTCAGGAACATGAAATCGTGAAGCAGACGGGCTACAAAAGCAGTTATTAATTAAAAGCTGGACAGGAGAAGATCAGAAAAACCTGGTCCTAATAAAGTGGCATTTGCGTGTATAAGGAGTACAATGCAAAAATCTTGGGGTTTTAAAATAACATGAAGGTGACCACAAGTCCATACCATCTGCAGTAGTCACTGAAAACAGATGGTGACTCTGGCTGTACGTTTGGGGTTCTTGTCATGCTGCAGGATGAATGTAGGACCAATGAGATGCCTCTATGAATGCAATGACATTTTTCATTGCTCTCGCCAAGTTTTTATATTAAAAGTTAGAAATATTATTATGTAAAGACTGCCTAAGAAGTGTTAAATATTCCTAGAGCGCTTTGTTTTTCATTCGTTGTTTTTCAGCCAAAACACTGGCTGTGTTTATTTTATTTTACCCCTCCGTTAAAAAGAATCTGATAACTACAATCTGAAAATTGGATTTTCAAATACAAGCGTAAACTCTCTGTTGTTAAATGATTATTACTTGCTTGCAGGGACACTGTTGTATAATCAGCAGCTCATTTGCACTCTCTTTTAAAGTTTTTCCTCTTCATTTTCTGAAGACTTTTCTGTAAGGCCAGTGCTCCAGTAAGATCTAGTTTTTGATGAAACGGGGCATAAAATCTAAAATCAGTGTACGCTAATCTGGCCTTAAGAAAACATTTGGAGACTGTTGAGGGGTTGAACTGGTAAGAACTTCATTAAATTGATTTTTTTTTCCCTCTCTAAATCGGACATTACCCTCAGATCATCCATTTACTGACACTTCCCCATCAGTTCCAGGCCCGAGTCAGTTCTTCACTTTTTAAAAATATGAGTGACGGGTGTTCTCATTCTGTCTTTTTCTCTGTAGATAAAGGGAGAACAGAAGAGCTGCTGAAGGCCATTCAGAGGAAGACTGTGACGTTAGACACACTCAGATATAATCCTTTACCACTGTGCAGAAGTCCTCCGGCTCCCTCCACTGGTGAGGCGCACGCAGACAAACGCAGGACACATGTATACATGCGCTCTCGATCAATTAGCAAAGAACTCTTTAATAAAACCTCTGCTTATCTTTTAGGTGACTCCTTCTCGGCGCCTCTGCCGTGTCAGTCAAATGGACACCTGTACCCAGACTCTCCCAGCCCCTCCCCTCCCTATCTTAGCAAACATAAACACCTCCATAATGACGCACACAAACCACCTGTAGACTCCACGGTGACTCGGCTCCCTCCTCCCTTGGCCCCCCATCATGAAAAGGCAGAATTCGTGGAGACTCAATCGAACAGGAAGCGCCAGGGCCTCCAGAACGGCGCTGGCACTGGCGCTGCTGCTGCTCAGAAAAAGGAGCCCGGTCAAGTGCAGAATGGGCGGAATCGACCCTGGGAGCGGTTCACCCCCGAGGCCTTCGCTCAGCACTTCCATCAGGCTGTGCTGCAGTCCACACACAACACACTGCAGAACAAAGGTTAGCCACTCGCTCCCATAGGTGCATGAGCTGATCGTGAGTTCTATAATGTTAGGGTTTTTCCACCTAGTGGTGTCAGCGTGCACTGCACTGCCTTTAAAATATAAACAAAAGTCTAATTCTTGTCACGTTAAGTTGTTAAAAACAAGCTACAAGGGCTGACGCTGCTTTTTTGTTTGTTTTCTCTCACTCTCTTCTTCTTAAGGACTCTCAAATTGTGTCCCAGAGGCCGGCGTGAAGGCCGATCCCTCGCAGCCTCACAGCATCTCTCAGCTGAAAAGTTCAAATCTCATCCATGTCTCTCAGCGTGCACATATCAATGGCCATCACTTCCCTTCTTCTGTAGCCAATAGGGACACTCTAACCCCACAGGAGAACCTGTCTGAGGATGAGGAAGAGTCCGATCAGGAAGAGGACGAAGAGGACGAGGATGTTCCAAGGAAGTGGCAGGGTATTGAAGCTATTTTTGAGGCCTACCAGGAGTATGTGGATGGTGAGTCAGTGAAATTATCATCACATTCAAGAAACCAGTTTGAGATGATCTGAGATTTTTGACATGGTGCGTTGTCCTACTGAAGCAGCCATCAGAAGATGATACACTGTGGTCATAAAGGGATGGACATGGTCAGCAATCTTGGGAAGTGGGTCAAAGGAGGCCATACACAATGTAGCTGCGATGCCCTGTTGTTAGCTGACAGTAGAGGCACCTGGTGTGGTCTTCTGCTGTTGTACCTCATCTGCTTCATGGTCTGATGTGTTACCTATACCTTGGTTGTAATGAGTGATAATTTAGTTACTGTTGCCCTGCTGTCAGTGTGCAGCAGTCTGGCTATTGTCCTGTGACCTCTGACAACCCAGAGACAAGTGCCGCTCACTGGATATTTTCTCTTTTTTTGGGCCTTTCTTTGTAAACCATAGAGATGGTTATGTGGGGAAATCCCAGTAGATCAGCAGCTTCTGAAACACCGTCCCTGTGATAACAGTGCAAAGGTTGCGTGGACATGTTTCAGTTGTACATGCAGAAGGAAAAAGGCTTTGAAATGACACTGAAACAATGGCTGAACATGATCTAGAGAGACTCAAGTTGTTTTTTTTGTTTTTAATCTAAATTTAACCCTGATTTAGCGTTATCTGCTACATACAATTTAGACATCTTTTAGACCTCTAATCAAAAGTAAATAGCTCAGCGGGTACACTGGTGTGTGTGAGCTCAGGGGGGCTAAAATTGGAGTAAAAGAGATGTTAAAATGCAATATAATTAACTGAAACCGCCTATTTTCTCTTCACAGAATGGAGTATAGAGAGGCAAGTCCTTCACAGTCAGTGTAAAAGACTCGAAGCACAGAACTACAATCTGACCAGAACTGCAGAGCAGCTCTCTATCACTATGGGGGTAAGCATCATTTTGTGCTACAATTGATGTAGCTTGGTGGGTAAAGCCTTGGCTTCTGTAATGACATCGTGTCTATCCTTCATTTATTAGGAGCTGGTGACTCAGCGGCAGAAAGTGAGAGAGGAGAGGGAGCGACTGCAGGCCCAGCTCGAGCACTTCAGGAAGTGTTTGACTCTGCCGAACATTCACTGGGGCAGGGGTCAAGTGAACGGGCACACGCCGAGGTGACCTCTGACACAGACTCTCCAAAGCCTCTGACAGCGAAGGAACAGTAACAAGAACGGGCTGGAGCCGGGCCACTCTCCTTACTCGATACAATCGACAGAGCCAAGTCGTCTTGTTACCCTTTTTGGACAGTCAATTCTGTCACCGGACTGATCCCAGATACACCTTACTACCTGCTATATTTGTATCACAGTAACTGTAATCCATGGTGTCCATGTAGAGCTTAAACGGTCTGATTCTTCCCATGGATTTCAACAACACTGTGTAGCTACAGCAGCATCGTTGTTAGAGTAACGCTAACCACTCCTCCTACTTGAGTTGGCTTTCAAGTACAGCAACGTGGAAATGAGAGTACAGCCTCTTTCAGTTCTTAGGTTTTACTTATCAGGACATAATCACAAAAATCATCTGGTCCTTAACAGCTCAAATGCAATATCAGTTGAACAATAAGAGCAGTGTGTCAGAACTAAGTACACCTCACGATTCAGTAGCTTGTAGAACCACCTTTAGGAGCAATAGCTTCAAGTAATGAT
>VOQK01030433.1:26061-37666 GCA_015052645.1 Benitochromis conjunctus
CTGAAGTCACCGTTATAATTTTAGACCTGTGACTCCACTTATAATTGTGGACGGGAAGTTGAGTTGGAGAAAAACAAATGTGCGAGTGCTTACGCTGTGTGTGTGTTTGTGTAAATTGGTAGGGGAGTTTTAACTCAGCATTGCTCAACGTGACAAATTGCCAACTGTCTTGGGACAGTCAACTGATATAGCTGACTTGTTTTAAAGTGATACTACATAAATACAGCAAAAATCAGCTTCAGTTTAAACACTTAAGGCAAGAAAGCCAGGGGAATAATAAATGTTTCCCTGTAGAGAAACTGTTAGTAATGGAGCTTAATGGGAAAAAATAATTTGGGTCATTTTGAAATTGCAAACAATTTGTTTTCATGTTTGCAGCTCATAAATAAAAATAAATAAAATTGAATTGAATTGAATCTAGCCGATGATCCAGAGTCAAGCAATGTCCTCAGCAAAGGGACTTATTCTTTCGTACACAAGTTTTGCATTAGTAAAGAATAGACACTTTAATTAAAACTGTGATAATCATTTGACGTGTCTGATATTTTTAATTACATTTACATAAAGGAAACATTTCTAGCACTTAAATTTCACAATAAAAGCGGATTAATTAATGTATTGGGTTTGTCTGTGAAATCACTGCTGAGCACAGATGCGTGATAAACGCTCGCGCTCTGATGAGGAGGAGCCATCACATGGCATTTTTTTTGTTGTTGTTTTGTTTAAACTGCGTCATCTGCAGCTTCTCCTCAGCGCTGGAAGTTTCTCTCACTTACCAAAACATACAAGTAGAAGTAGAAGCAGGAGTAACACCACCATAGCGCGTTTAAGCCCTGGTTGTGTGGGACAAATCAGATTATCGGAAAGGCAAACTGGATTCTGACGTAAAGGGCTTAAACCCCGGCGGAGGAGCGTCGCGTGTGCCGCTCGAGCTCACAAGCAGTCCGTAAAAAAAAAAAGGAGAGCCGCTCGTGCAGCCTCCTGTCATCAAGCGTCCACACACCCCTCCTCTTCCCCGTCTCTCAGGACCTGAGCATGACTGTTCAGATTTTGCGCTGCGACTGAACCGATCGGACGGCCGCCGGTGGTGTCATGGCTTCCTATCTGCAGGTGAGGCTGCCAGCTGCCGTCCTCTCTCCGGGCTGGGTTGTTTCGTACTTGTCGGGGTGTGGTTGTGCGCGGCGCACGGTAGGCCCTTTTAAACAGAAAGGAGGAGGCACGAGATTTTCCCTCACAATCTGAGCTGTCATGCCTTCTTACCCCACTAATTCTCCCAGTAAACAGGGTAAACAGGTGGTTGAGAGGCTCGGTGTTGCCGCGGGGTGGGGGGCTTCATTCTGATTTAACGCATCTTTGGCGCACATTATCTGTCAGTGCCAAATATTTTGCGCATGTCTCTTTCTGGTCCCAGATAGCTGATGATGAGAAAGGCCACGACCTGGACCTTTTCTGTGTTCCCAGACATTACGAGAACGACTTGGACAAGGTGATTATCCCACATGGACTCATCATGGACAGGTAAACTGATCTGTCGCCTCTCTGGGTGTTTTTTTTTCTTTCTTTTTTTTGGTGGGGTGGGAGGGGGTTCACAGCAGACAGCTTTTTTGCACAGGTGTACTGATGATGGGGAGCTGCTGCAATGGTGAGGAACTTAATGGAACTCAATCATGTTTTCAGAACGTGTGGTATGAAAAACAGGTGTGCATTATACAAAATACTACTTCCCACAATCAGGGGTGGATTTGTATGTGGGTTTGAGGGTATATGTAGACTGGATGTCAGTAGTGCTAAAGTGCACAATCAGTCAAAGGATATTCTCCCCATCATTTAGGAACTACTCGTCATTATGATTTACAGTGCTGTCACTGTGTCTCTCTCCCACCTCCTCTTTGATGCAGGACAGAGCGTTTGGCCCGCGACATCATTCGAGACATGGGAGGAAACCACATCGTAGCTCTGTGTGTGCTGAAAGGCGGCTACAAGTTTTTTGCAGACCTCCTCGACTACATTAAATCACTGAACCAGAACAGCGATAAATCAGTCCCACTGACGGTGGATTTCATTAGGGTGAAGAGCTACTGCGTAAGCCGCCTTTCTCATTTCATGGATGTGAGGGAGTGGGAAATGGAGTTGGCAGAAGTACAAATGAGAGCAATCTTGTTAAAAAACGCTGCAGTGCAGAGGCATTTTGAAAAAGTAGATTTTTTTTTTAAAATAAATATTTTCATTATGTGGGAGTTTGAGCTTATGGATACCATCTCCTCTTTGTGCCCCCCCTCCCCAGAATGATAAATCAACTAACAATGTTAAAGTCATCGGAGGGGATGAACTGTCCAGTCTCTCAGGCAAGGTTAGTCTTTCTGCCACAGAGAAATACTGCTGTCCTCTTCATAGAGATTTAATTCTTTAACTTTGCTTCTGTTTTTTTGCTCTGCAGAATGTTTTGATTGTTGAGGTAAGTCCTTGTTATTATCGTTCAGGTGGCTGATGTGGATAAAGCCTGATTCAATGATAAAATCTACACATAAAACATGATCTCTATTATTAGGGTTAAATAAAACATTAAATACTCGACATTTTTATTACTGCTACTGTAGTGGCTTTAAATTGCAGTTATGTTTGCTTGCTTTTAACATTAAATATCAGACATGATATCTGATAAATGCTTCTTTTGTGCTTGCATCTTCTAATTCGAACACTTTCCGGTCTCCTTGAAAGGATATTGTGGAGACGGGAAGGACGATGGAAACGCTCCTTTCCCTGTTGAGTGAATGTAATCCCAAGATGGTTAAAGTTGTAAGGTAGGCACCCTTAGATGCTGTTTATAGTGCATGAGGTTGAATTACAGACCTCCACAGTAACTGGCTGGTATGTCTTCAGAGAGACAAAATGCATCTAGCTAATGGACACTCTCCTTTAGGAGTGTATTAGAGATGTGATGTGACGGAAGGATGGAGCAGCTTAAGAGTTAATCTGCAGTTCTATTAACTGCACTGTGGAGGCAGAGGCCATTTCTCTGATGTATTCCTGATAGCTGGTTAAAACAGGAAAAGTGCTCAGCCGATGCAGTTCCCCTCTGATGTTTGCACCACTTACAGTAGTTTGGGAGGAACATCTCTGTGGCTTTGATGTGTGCCGTGTAATGGTCTACTATCAGTTTTTTGTTACACCCATTTGAATAGAATGATAGATTTTAAGGGGTAGTTTACCACAGGAAAAAATAAAACTCCTCCCACTCGAGTGTGATTTTGAACCATGTGGTTAGTTTCTGTCCCCCCCTGAGGTTTTGCAATATCTGCCACTGAAATCTCTTCCTAGCACAGTGTAGTTAGAATTGTCATTTTCTAGAATCTACCACAGTAAAAATTTTAATTTTAATTTTGTGAAATAGGATTCCTCAGTTTTGTCTGTACACAGGTCCATAAGCTCAACAAAGAGTTTAATCTTGGACTGCAAATAGCCATGTTTGGGTGGATGTAACCGGGCAGTGAAAGATGTCAAACGTGACCTGAACAGTTTTTGTTTTGATGACAGCTCTTTGTCTTTGACTTGTTCATAAAGTTTAATTTCCTCATTTATTGTTCCAGTCTCCTGGTGAAGAGGACCCCAAGAAGTTCAGGATATAGACCAGACTGTGAGAACCTCTTATTTTTTTTTTATTCTACATTATCTGTGTTGTGACGAATGGTATGGCTCAATTTGTGACTTTCAGCCATTTGTGACTCTTCAAAGGCCCAGTGACAATTTTAATGAAGCAGGATTATAATTAATCTCAGGGAAATCTACTCTAAATGTAGCCGAGCCTGGCACTTTTGTGCTAATGCAAGCCTGATACCCCGCTGCTCACACAGACTATGATTATGTAATGCTTTTAGGTTTGAGTTGGAAAATCTCTTTAAGATCGTCCCTCAAGGACAGCTGTTACTGTAAGCGTTTTGACTTTCCGCTGTACAGCGCTATTTAAGTACATCCCCACTGAGAGCGTAAAAGAGCAGCGACTGCTTGTTTATGTCAGAGCCAGTTTGTTGCTTGTTTTCTTCCAGTGGTCTTAAAAGTAGCTTCTGTTTTCTCTTTTGTAATCCTTTGTGTCAGTGATGTTACATAGGGAGATTTCCCCTTCTAACAGCTCCTAATGCTCCTGTCACTGTGGCCACTTTGAACATTACCTTCCCCATCTGCTCTAGTTGTTTCTTCTGCCCTTGCTTTTGTGTTTCTTCTTCCTTAAGTTGCTGTCTGCTGAGATTCACACATCTATCACACCTGCACTTTGTTAACCACCACTATGTCTGGTTGGTTGGTCAGCAGCTACTTGTCTGTCTAGAAGTCAAACTCCGATAGGACCTTAGTTGTTATACTGCTATGATCAGAACTCTCCTTCAAGCCATCCTTTTCTATCCACTGGTAGTATTTCTTGATGCCAGCTCCTTCCTCTATCTGTTGATGGTACATCCCAGGAACAGATTTCCATAGGGGTTTGGTCAACCATGATAATTCCTCATTCTGTTCCCCGCCTATCCTCAGTTGCCTGAGGCATTCTTGGAGCAGCTGCCCAGGGGCCAATCTTTCTGGTGAATTTGAGATGTTCTGTATTTCATCCTGGACTTTGGCTCTGACACTCACTAATCCTCTCCGTTCCTTTTTCTGCTGCTCATAGACCCTCAGAGTGCTAGACTTCAGGTAAAGAGCTCTGCGTATTGTGAGGAGTTTTCGTGTTTTGACACGAGTGCCATCTCTCTCCTCCTGTGGCCAGTTTATTATTCCAGCTGGGTATCTGATGATCGATAGGGCATAGGCATTGATGGCTTTGATCTTATTCCTTCTGTTCAGCTAGCTTCTTAGAACCTACAATAAGTTTTGGAGGTATATGGCTGTGGCTGATCTTTGTGCGACTTTATTGTGGTTCTTGTTGGCCTGTGGGATATACAGGTGCTTGTAGTTGTCCTGTACATCTGCTATTTTATCTTCTGGCAACTCCACCCCTTCATATTCATGGTATCAGCTCTTAATGATGAGCTGGACAGCAGCAAGGACAATGCATCACCTTGGTATATTCTGCATTTGATGGCAACTTGAGTGATTGCCTTCGATTTGGTTTCCAGTGTTTTGTTCCACAGACCCATTGACTTCCTGGTGAAGGTTATTAGCATATTATTAGCTTTGTACAGTGCCAAGCACTCCAGTATCCATGTGATTTTACTTATATAATAGAAATACATGTTATAATGGTTTTTTTTGTTTTTTTTCCCCCCAGACATCGGTTTTGAGGTACCAGATGCCTTTCTGGTTGGCTATGCTTTGGATTACAACGAGTACTTCAGAGATCTCAGTGTAAGTGTTTTACTTTACTTTACTCAAGGTCTCCTAGTATAAAGATGACTCTAACACAGATTTAGTTGGTTTGGGTTAGTGCAACATCCACCTGAGATGGCTGTGGTTCTAATAATTGCTGGCAAGCTGGCATAATACTGGACCCTGATTTGCCCCCGTGCATCCATTGGCATGCAAGTGTGTGTGAATGTTAGAAATCACTTTAAATGTGTGTGATAGGGTGAATGAAGCTTGTAGTAAAAAGTGATTTGTGCCAAACCAAACCAAACCATTCTATTTACCCAAAGATGTGGAAAATGTCAGATGTTTTTCCATGCTCACCAGAACAAGTGCACCTGAGATAGTGAGTGAGTAATTGGCTTGATATTTCACAAATTTTCTGTCTGCCCTAAGTTGAAATTATTTTACATACACTTATTTTGAGGACCCATCTAATATGCATTATCAGGATTTATCCTGCATTAAAAACTGATTTTTGACCTTCATTGAAAGAAAAAATGATTTGGTCTAAGTGGGATTACATTTTATTGAGCTTAGCTTGAGTGCACTAGGTGAGCCATAACAATATGTGGACCAGTTATGCTTACATGCATAGTCACCCCGCCAGAGGCCGAATTAGAGCCTGATCATGACATTGTTTAGGCAGACTGTTGACGTTAGTTCATTTAGTCACTTTTCCACTTTCAAGAATTTTGAGGATAAAGTATATTTATAGTGTTTTGTATAGTTACAGGATTGGGTCACAACTGATGTTTTTATGTGGTTGTGTAGTATTAAAGTGTTAAGGTATTTGTGAATATAACTAGGCCTTAAATATTTGCTGCAGGAAGAATAAAAGAGGTGTTTAGGGAAAAAAAAAAAAAAAAGCAACTGCAGTTTCAGGGTCCTGATGTTCTGCCTGCTTACTCACCATGAGGCTGCCATGTTTAGTGTCACTGGTTTTTAGTGAAACCAGTGCTATGATATTCAGCATTTGTTAATATGTTTTATTTATTTTATTTTCCTCAGCACATCTGTATACTGAATGACCAAGCAAAGGAGAAGTACAAAGTGTGAGCAGATGAAGTTCTGCAGAGGCCGATGTCTGAATTACTGAAGACTTGGACCACTGTGACGAGCCTCGTTAGCTTTGCTGTGTTTTGAAATGTATTTATTTTTCTATATGCGAATCCACAAAAAGTGAATTGTGGGTTGAGACTAACTTCAAGAACATTTCTTTCCCCCCTTATAAGTGGGGTTGGTTCTGCATATTATCAATATTTTGGTTGTCAATTTATTTAATTTATGTTAAGATTTAAGGTGTAAATAACAGATTTGAATAGAAGTGGAGATGAAGAATGTCATTTATTTGCTCTTATGGAAATACACACCTCAGGCTACTGCTTCATTTTCAGTGAGCTGTCAGATTATTTGTAGCCTTCGAATGTTTGAATGTTCCAGTTTGGATTTATACTGAAGACATATCCTCTCATTATGCCATAAAATGACTTGTCATGTACTGTATGTTTTGATTCATGTCCAATGTTTTCATCAAGGACCTCTTTACAGCAATACAAATCCCAGTGAAACCTCATGTCTGTTTTCCATTTTTCCAGAAGAGGGAGTAACACTGCATTTATGCACATTTAAAAAAAAAGAAGTAATACACCTACATTAAACTAATTACAAAAACACACGTGACTGTAGTACTGTATGAAATAGTCAGGAGTGGCAAAAAGTATGCTATGGTGGTGTAGGACATGTTTCAGGGCAGCAAGACTGTGGTTAAGAATGACAAGTACAGGTGGGATTGCACCAGGAAGGAGGCTGAACTGTAGGTAACCAGGATGGACAGGATTAGGAAATGAGTACATCAGATGGACAGCTCAGGTTGGAGAGACAAGGCTGAGATGGTTTGGATGTGTGCAGATGATAGATTGTGGATGTACTGGAGAAAGGATGTTGAAGATGGAGCTGCCAAGCAGCAGGAAAAGAAGGAGTGCACGCAGACGGTTGGTGAGACAGGAGAATGCTACGGATAGGGTGAGATGGAGGTAAATGATATACTATGGCGACCCCTAAAGGAGGCAGCAGAGAGAACACGACAAAAATACCCTGTCGTGTTCCTCCGCAGTCATGATAATCTCCATGTCATATTAGAGAATTTGTTTTAAATTCTCAAACACTCTAAATCCACTTGTAATCATTGTGAGGCTCACGTATCAACACGAAATTCCTTAGTTAACGAACTGTCTAAAGCGGAAGTTGTCGCAATTTGACGTCACATCCGTTTCTGGTGTCCAGCGCTCACGTCACGTTAGCTTAAACTGTGGTAGGAAGTATCTGTTGTTATTGCCGGGCGAATAGTGTGGGGAAAGTTGCGTTGCTGCAACGCAGATGTTTTCTGGACTACCATGGACTGCTTAGACTTAGCTCTAGTGCTAACGTCAGTTTCACTGTAAGCGTTACAGTATTGTTTTTAGCTGTCAACGTTTGTTTTCCAAGATTTTGTGTTTCCTGGTCACCGGGCGTTATTTAGCTATTTAATAAGTCGTCGGACCGGAAAATCCTGGTTCAGGCTCACCTTCCAGATTGTTCACGACTTGGACTTTAACCAGGCCACTCATTACCATGCACATTAAAGAAGAGATAATAGGCATTTTAAAGCAATTTGACACAGGAGATAAGTTTTCCTATCTGCCAGTGCTGCCCAGAGCTTCAGTGCTGATCCCACTGTTCATGAGGAGTGGGCGGCTGTACACCTTGATGACGCTGCGTTCAAAAGAGGTAACCTAACTGGGTAAATGCTGCTTCTTCTGGCTTTTCTATCTGGAGTTCGCCACAGCATTTCATCTACCTTTATCTGACTCCTATCCCCAGCTTCCTCCTCTGTCACGCCAACCCCGTGCATGTCCTCCACTCAACATGCTTCTCCAGTGTAGTCACCCTCTCGCTTCTGCACTTCCAAACCATCTCAGCCTTGCCTCTCTAACCCGACCTATCCCTCTGATGTACTCATTCCTAGTTCTGTCCGTCCCACTAACTAAATAAAAATCTGAGCATCTCAGAAAGCCTTGTCAGAGCCATCATCTCCAAACCATATATAAATACATATAGGTCGTCTTACTAACATCTTGTAAACTTTAATTCTTGCTACTGTCTTTCCACGGGCAGCATGGTGGCAAGCACGGTCTCCTCACAGCAAGGTCCAGAGTCTGAATCCACCATCTGGCCGGCTGGGGTCTTCCTCACCCCAACTGGTTGCAGCAGATGTTGCCCCTCCCTGAGCCTGGTTCTGCCAGAGGTTTCTTCCTGTTAAAAGGGAGTTTTTTCTTCCCATTGTTGCCAAAGTGCTTGCTCATAGGGGGGGGGGGTCATATGATTGTTGGGTTTTTCTCCGTATGTATTATTGTAGGGTCTACCTTACAATGTAAAGTGCCTTGAGGCGACTGTTGTGATTTGGCGCTATATAAATAAAATTGAATTGAATTTCCATCTGACGTTTTGCATGGCTTCCTCTCAAAGACAGCAGTTAGTGGGGTTAGATTAATGGGTGATTCCAAATGGCCGTTAGGTGTGAATGAGTTCAAATGATTGCGTCTGTGTTCACCCTGCAACAGATCTGTCCAGAGTGTACCCTGAGATGGATTAAGTGGAAGAACATGGATGGATGCCATCTCCCTGTCACTGTCTCCATCTATCCTGTAAATCCATCCTATTTATTTTTGTTTCTTTGTAGCTGAGGACCAGTGCTGGTGAGGTTTGTTTCCCAGGTGGAAAAAGGGACCCCAGTGACCATGACGATGTGGACACAGCTCTGAGAGAAGCGGAGGAGGAGATAGGTCTATCGCCTGATGACGTCCAGGTGGTCTGCACACTGTTCCCAATCATTAATAAGGTAGAATAAAATAAAGAATTTTCTTTAAGCGTATCGGCTGTCTTGGGTCTCATTCATTTTCTCAAGTCACCCCCTCTTAATCGTCATTCTTTGTCAACAGAGCGGTCTGTTGGTGACCCCAGTTGTTGGCTTCATAGAGGAGTCATTTTGTCCCAATCCAAACCCAGCTGAGGTCAGTGCTGTGTTCACAGTCCCATTGGACTTCTTCACCAGCAAGAAGGACCACCACGCTACATATGGTGTTGTTGGGATGTCGGGGCTGCTGCACTCATTTTATTTTGTGGACACTGATTCGGGAAGCCAGTATCACATATGGGGATTGACTGCCATGCTGGCCATCCTGGTTGCTGTCCTTGCTCTTAAAAAGAAACCAGAGTTTGAAGTTGGCTTTGACTCCGAGGACCCACTAGCATTCTTCCAACAAGTCCTACACAGAAAAATCAGTAAACTCTGAATCTTTTCCACAATGCCTGAAGCCACATTTAATTTACTGTATAATTTGTATGAATGTGTGTAATATTTGTTTCAAAGGATGTATATAAACTTCTCAGAGTGTGGTGAAAAGATGCACATAAAAAGATATTTTCAGTTTTTAAAAATTCATTTAATGTAGCAGCAGGATTACAGATATAAACAAAGAGTATACAAATGTCCAGACAAAGGCAAAATTACATGTTAATAATAGTTCAGATGTATGATAACACGCCAGGTTTGACCTTTATCCCTACTGCAGGGTCTTAAGGCTAGATACTAAAGCTCAAGCTACACAGAACGGATACAACAGAACTGTTGGAGAATGTGAAATAGAAGCGAACTAGGAAAAGTGAGCAAACTGATTACACACAAGATACAGCTCACACTATTGGCAATTTAATTTATCATGGTTGCCCCTTTTGATCAAGCGTTTCACAGCAACAATAGTAATGTTGACAAGCACATCAACACAAGAAAGTTCTCCATAAAAACAATCTCCACTGTCTCGTCCCTTTTACCTCACATGTACAAATCTCATGAGGCATGAAAAGCATTTTCAATAGAAAACAACAAGGTGACAATTCACTGGTGAAGCTGCACAATATTACGTTGATATCTTGCAACGGATTGAGAACATGTTAAAGTATAACAGTTATGGTTATGTCCGTGTCAGGGGGAGGAGAAGGTATCGGAAAAGCTTTCAGATGTTAAACAGTCTTAGAGAATAAAAAGGAGCAATGAGACAAAAGGGACACCAGTAAACACAGCAGAGCAACATTTAAGTTATCAAGGCACACAAAGTTCTGTTGAAAGCATCACAATTGAAATTCAAAATACCCCTGCAGTATATTTCACATTTAAATATACATGGATATTCATTTACATGACTGAAGGACAAAAATATTATGCAAAGATTTGTGTGCTCTTTTCAACGCCTTTAAATCAACACGGTTTCTTTCCCCCCCCCGCCCCGGTGAAAGTGGCTATTCGACAAAGTAGGACTGAAATTATTATTAACAATTAATAATAATAAAACTAATGGTCGGTTTTGAAATTACACCACAATCAAAAACAATTTGACCAATGTGCAGTGACACAAATGACAGCTGGTGCCGCCCTGCCCATTCCCTTCCCTCCGCCTCAAAATATATGTTCTCTAAACCTAGAATTGGTCCAATGTCAGATGTAGAGCTAGCTCCATTCCACACACCATGAGGTAAAATTTACATTCATGAAACCGAAGTCACGGGTTGGCTTTCTGTGTTGGTATGGCTTTAAGAGGCATAACTGTTCCGCACTTCTTCCACAACATCATGTGCTCTTTAGCTCCCCTAACTGAGAGGGATGGAATGCTTGGAAACATCACTACTGCACTCTAACTTGATCTACAGTTAATGGACGAGTCAAAGTGCCATTTGAGATGCATGATGTTAAAAAACAAAAGAGGAGTTTAAAATACAAAACGCCCACACAAAAACACACACAGCACAAAAAAAAAGAAAAAAAGAGGAGAAAACTTCACGTTATGTTCTACAGTTCGCATAAAGTCAATATCATGACAGTAGATTTAAGTCTAACGTATTCGCCTGATGTCCACTTACATTTCTAGTTTCAGTCATAGACTTAACAATAAACCTGCGCTTCATTTCAGGGGGAAAAAAAACAACAAAACACTAGCAATGATAGTTCTTTGCTATGAGCAAAAAAGAAAAAAAAAGGTTTAGTTTTACAAAAATACTCTACATTTTGATACATGGATACAAAATTCTAAAAAAGATAAGTTACTTTTAAAATGGATCACTAACAGCTGCAAGATAAAAGAGTATGACCATGAAGATGTAAACAAATGCACGTGAGCAATGCGATTCTAATGTCTGAAGTCTCCAAGTTAAAAATAAAAAAATAAAAAGGGGGGGGGGGGAAGAC
>VOQK01030433.1:53973-64069 GCA_015052645.1 Benitochromis conjunctus
TAGGTAGGGGAGTCGCCCCCTCCTGGCTGTTCAGGAAATAAAGTGGTTTTAAGGAGCTTCCATGTTTCAAATCAGGAGCTTTTCTCAAAAAGGGCCAATAAAGTTTTGTTTGTTTTTTTAATTCATGTGTTAAAACAGCCACTCTGAAGACAGGAAACCCCTTTCAGGTTAATGAAATGTTGGACGTGTGGCATGAAGCCCATATTTATTTATTTTTTCTTGTGTATCGTACTTTGGAAAATCTGTTAAAATAAATTTTCCCATATTGTTACTTTCACTTGAACCAATTATGCACTGAAATAATAATAATGCTATATATGTCACTCTGTTTCTTTTCATCCTTTAATGTTGGAATTTAGTGTTGTAATGTATCTCGATCGCTAAGGTTTCTTTTTTTTAATCAACTTAGTAGACTTAAACTGACATTGCTGTCTGGATATTTTATTCATAAACAAGCATAAAGTGACCTACTTCATTGAATAAAGTCACTTTAAGGTTGGCTAAATACGCTCTGAAGTGAGAATCATAAAGTGACATTTTTAAAGCTGGTTTCAGCAGATAAACTCTTGTATATTGATTTAACCAAGACTAAAAGGGCTGCTTTTATTTCTGTGTCAATGTCCATTTGTTGGGTATCATATATTGTTTCGCTGTAGCCATGTGGAGCTTGAGTAGATGGTCTCTCTCTTAGTTCAAGTGAAAAAGCAAAGATAAGGGTCACCGTAAGATGGCTTGGAATAAATTTTAACCTATTATTTTTGCGATCCAGAATCAGCCCCGGCTCTTTTTCTTGTTCCTCTTGTTGAAACAATGAGTCTTCCTCGTGCAGCCTACCGAGCGTAGCCATCACTTCGAGGCACCTTGAGAACACGAGCCTGTCAATCTGTTAATTTCCTCTTATTTAAACCCTGAACTTATTAACTTCTCATTCTGTGTTGTTGCTCTGCGTCACCGAGCAGAGAAACCAACCAGACAATGGGTGTGATTGAGAGGATAAATAGATGACATTATTGAATTTTAATCACATCTTTTCCTTCACCGTCGTCGAACACGGCAATTACCTGGCTACAAGTGTGTGTGTGTGTGTGTGTGCGAGTGTGTCTTTAGGAAGGAGTTGAAGCTCAAAGCAGACGACCGGCTCATCAGGTCCTCATGGCGGCTGAAAGAAGGTCGTAAGTGGCTATCAGTGCACCCGACCCTGTCTGGATGGATCCCTCCTGTCACAGCATGGCGAGCTCCTTCCATATGGAGAGGGGCCTAATTATCCCCCACCAACGACTGAATCAACATTTGATTATATCCTCCCCAAGGCTGCGCTGAAAGGCTCTATTCAAAGACCACGTTTATGTCTTTTCTCTCATAATCAAGAAAGGCTGTTATTTGCTAATGATAAGCCTAATTTCTTTTTTTAACACAACCACTGACGTGCTGTGCAGCAAAATGTCTGACATATCTGCTGCTTTATGCCCTTGAGGATACTGACTTTTTTTTTAAAGGGGACCTATTATGCTTATCCATAATTTATGTCATATATTTATACAGCTACAACATCGGATGCTCGTATTAAACATAACCAAAGATTCATATAATAAGATCAGCGTGTGTAGCTCGTTTTCCGACAGTTTTTTTTTCCTACATTTGGATCTGTAGGCTGCTGAAGTCAGGAGATATTCCTAATATCGTTGCTCATCTCTGGCACACTGAGCAGAAGGGGCAACCAATCAGAGTAACTGTGGCTTCAAGGGAAAAGGAAGAAGGCCGAAACGGCTTGTTTCTGATGTAGACTGTATATAAAAGACGTACTTAAAGTTGCATTGTCTTTGATGACCAGCGGGGGCAAGGGGGGCTCCTTTGGTTCCAAAAGGTCCGTTTACATAGAAACCGATGGGAAAATGTATCTCCCACATTTCCTCATAGGTTTCAAATCTTGGTGGTCTATAGCCAAAATGCTTCAGATATAAATGTAATAAAACATTTCTAATATTGAACCACTGGCTCTGGTTTTCATGACATGCTACTTCAGTAGTTTTTTATGAATTCACCTAAAGCTAAGCTAAACTGCTAATATAGGGCTTTTATTAATTTTTCTCCACAAAGGTCTTAATTTGTTACGTAACGAAGAACAGATGAGAAGAATTACGCTTGTAATTTATGATTTAAAACTCATCTAATAGCCAATCAAGTCAGCTTTATAACATATTAAAAACACGACAGATGTGAAGGTGCTGGGCAACATCTGCAATCAGTTGTTTTAATCATGTTATTTGGACTCAGCACATCAAAATCAATAAGTAATGGCACATTTTAAAAATTAGAGAATCGAGTTCTCGAGCGTTTGATTGAAGTAAAAGGACTGCAGCTCCTGAATGTTGGAGCTTTATTGGCTGAATAGATGGTTTTCCTCTTCTGAACGTGGAAGATCAAGAAACCCATAAGTCCTTTGTTTTGACCGATTTCTTTGTGATCAGCACACCTGTGCGTTAATGCTTGAATGAGTTTTCAAACTTTGCCAACACGAAGACAGTAAAAATGTTTCTGTCAAAAAGCTCTCTAACTGTCAAACCTCGGGAACGCCTCTTAAAAGCTGTTGACGACAAAGCTGTGATTTTTAGATTTATTGTTTTTTTTTGGGGGGGGGGGGTCTGTCTCACAGTCAGAGGAACCTGGCTGAAATCACAGAGTTGATCCACACGGCCTTCCTGGTGCATCGTGGGATTGTCAACCTGAAGGAGTGGACGGTCTCAGACGGCCCGATGAAGGACATGCAGTTTGGGAATAAGATGGCTGTTCTGAGCGGCGACTTTCTGCTCGCCAGTGCTTGCACGGGACTGGCTCAGCTCAACAACACTGAGGTATCCTGTCCGTCACTAACACTTCTCCTGAGAAATATTTGACCTGACATGACTGATTTCAGGGGGAAGGGCTGTCTCAGTATGAGCCCTTCGAGGTCCCCAGAGCCTCACGTATCAGTGCAAGACGTTATACTGACATCTTTTCTCTCAGTCATCTCCTTGTAGACATGAAATTTATTCAGTAAAACTTATTTTGGGGAGTTTTGTTCATTCTCATTCAACATGATTCAATCCTGATATTCATCTATTTGTTCATTAAAGTGTTACTGCTGCCACTTCCTTTTCTATAGTCTTTTACATCCCAACCTGGGGTTACGGCCCCAAGATGATTAGAAAACCTAGCTTCATTCCAGACCTTTGAATCATCTCCTGATGTTGTTTTTGATTAATGTCAGCTTCATCGGTTGAAGGGTCAAATAACCAATCAGAGGAGAGTCTGTCAATTTGTAGTCCTGCGTTGAATCCTGGCTGAAAAACAGAGCAGATCATGTTGGACTGGAACTAATAAATATTAAAGAATATTCCCTTTTACTGAAGTGCTGGAGAGAGAGAAAAGATTCAGAATCAATTGAATCTAACCCAGATCACTAGAGCAAAAGAAATGGGAGAAAAAAGCTTTTTCTTTTGCTTGTCGGTAGACCGTTCACATGGCGTATTACTACCAAGTGGATCCATCACAATCATGGTTGCGTTGCTAAAATGCGAAGCTATATTTATTTATTTCACGTCAAGTTACAGCACAAGTTGCAACATAGGACATATGCCTAGGACTTCAAGCATTTAACTGAACAACTGTTCGTTTAGATTTTTTGTGTGCACACATGTGCATTGTGTGATGAACCTTATATTGTTAAATCTCAGACCTTTGCAACTGTGAGATGAAATTGTTCATTCTGTTTGTTTGACACAAACGATCGTCGTAAAGACAGTGGTTTACCCATGGCGCATCTTTTTGTTAAATCAGAGCTGCTCAAATTTATTTTAGTTGAGGGCCTGCACGCTTCTTCAGATTTTGCATATGCAGTTTTTTGACATGGAGTCAGTCCAGTTACACTAGAAATGTCATAAATCACAGAAATGCACTGGCATTGTTTTTTGGCTTCACCACGTCACTTCTGTGCAGTGTGGCAGATCACAGGTGATGTCTTTCAGTCATTATGATGCAGAATGTTGGAAAAACGTCCACATTTTATCCTCCGTCTCTGTGACTTTCAGTGCTGCAAACCATAAAGGCCCAGACTGGATCCTCTGGCAGGCCGTTAAATGGTTCTAGAAAACCAGCGCTTTGGTTCAAACGTAGTGGGATAGAAAGGTTTTTCACTGCTGATTGGACCGGGCAAAAAAGGAAAAAAAGCCCTTTTTGTCATTTTGGAGAATGCGAGTGGATCTGAAACAGAATTAAATGACTTTCTTTTATCCATCCTTCAACTTTCCACCAAGTTTCACGAAATTCAGCTCAGTAGTTTTTTTTTGCCTGATTGGAAAGAGAGCGTGCACTCCAACAGCTTAAGTGGAGGAATAACTTCTATTACTATTATGCTAATACTAACACTTTCTCATAGCTTTGTTTTAGTGAGTAGACACTGCTTGGCAAGCATAGTAAGTTTTGAAATTTAAGGATGTGTGGTGTAGGTGAGACCTGATCTTTTCCTGGTTCCTAGATTCTCAGCAGGTGGTTTCTTTTTCTTGACAAGCTGTTATTCTAATAATTTCATATGTTTCACACGGTAATCATCTGGCCACCTGGAGGGGGGCTTTTATCCTCAAACTCCTTCAAACATGGCTAGCAGCATATTTGAGGTGCAAGTCTCAGTATTTGCTACATGCTGGATAACGAAGTTATCAAGCATATAAACTAGTTGTAGTTTTCATCTTTTGACGATGGTTTGGGAGCAGCCTTGTAAGAGCATCTGAGATCATGTCTGCTCCGTAGCCTGGTAACCCCTCGTTGACAGATGCTGTCACCATGCTGCTGCCTAAGAATGTGGTGGATCAAAAATAACCATCTCCCCCTCCCGTGCCATCAACCAGACCAGCCCTTATTGCCTTCCCTGATTCTTCGTTTTCACCAAACGTAGGCATATGTTGTAGGTTCCCAGTAGTGCTTGTTGTATAAGAAACACAGAGGGAGTTATAAACCAACATTTCCTTGATCAGTTACAGATAATTCTAAAGGTGTGGTGCTTCCTTAATAGTGCTAATTGGTTTTGTAACAATACTAAGAGATAATAGCCAGTCTGTAGCTAAGCTACAAATTACAGTAATGGAACTGATATTGTTGTTTCCCTGGAAGATGAAGAAAAACACAGTGAGAATGAAATGATGGCAGATCTGCTGATGACTCAAACTAACGATGATTTAATCACATTAAGAGTGCATTCAAGCCAAGCACATTGGCATTGATTAAACTGAACGCTTACAGCACATTTTTCTTTGGCATTGTTCATTTTCAAGGTGAGAACAATGTCATTCATACTCAGCTAGTACTAAATTACCACCAAGCAATGCTGAAGAGTATTAACCTTTTTTTTTTTTCTTTTTTTTTTTCTTTCTCTCAAACAAGCCTGCAATCTGAAGCAACCACAGGAAGCATCCCCCGTAGTGGAAGTTTTTAGAGGTAATAAGGAGATGGACATCTGATAGCTCCCAGTTACTCATGTTTGAAAAGGTTAGCAAAACAAAATGAACCAAGAGGAAACCACACCACAGCATGCACTGATGCTCATATTTTCAGCCTTTTCTCTGGTAGGGACACAGGGAAAATGAGATTATTATAAACAGCAGAGATGAGTCCATAATGCTGAGCTGAAGGAACACAAATGTGGTTTCGTTTGTGCTAAATTTTGGTGTTGAGCTCTGCTCTGTTTAATTTATTGAAAAGCAAAACACAGTTAATTCCTTTGACTGTAATTTTTACCTGAAGAAACTTTTAGATGTTTTTATATCAGATTTTTTTTTTTTTTTTTTTTTTTTTTTTTTTTTTTAAATTCTTTTTTTTTTTTTTTTTTTTTTTTTTTTTGTTCTTCAAGTCTGTTTTGAGAGTCCTGCATTTGGGGCCTTTTGTCCAGAAAACATAAAAGTAGAAAACTTTTTTTTCAAGGAACAAAGAACAACATCTGGTGGCCAAATGAAGGCAAAGCAACCTCCAGAGTGTAAGTGAACCGCTAGCATGCTTTATTGTTTCAGTCTAATATCATGAATAAAAGTTCTGAAAAGACTGTTGTTCATTTATACTAAGTAATGAATGCATCATTATTAAACATAAAAAATAATAATTATCTGTTCTAAGTTGCATTTCTGGTAAAATGTCAGTCTGTAAGTCTACATTGTCATGCATCTGGAGGAATCCGGGACCAACCAGTGTAGGGTCTGACAATGAATTTGTCTTTAAGCATGTCAGCCATCAAGGTAAA
This sequence comes from Benitochromis conjunctus, assembly GCA_015052645.1. Taxonomy (NCBI): domain Eukaryota; kingdom Metazoa; phylum Chordata; class Actinopteri; order Cichliformes; family Cichlidae; genus Benitochromis; species Benitochromis conjunctus. The sequence continues at coordinate 60,239 of VOQK01030433.1, forward strand.
AAAAAAAGAAAGACAGAAAGTTGATTGTTTATGTCCCAGAATCAGCTTTCTGAATCGAAGGATTTCATCCTGATAACTGATGGCAGTTAGGGTGCAGTTGCCTAGAACTGTAGAAGTCTGCACGTCCCTCCATAAATATGGCTCCCCAGTCCATTACTGACCCACCTCCAAACCAGAGAATAAGGTTCTCCATGGCTTCTCAAGACCCTTTCGCATTTATCACATGTGCTCAGGATGAACCTGCTCTCATCTGTGAAATGCACAGGGTGCCAGTGTTGGACCTGCTAATTCTAGTATTCAATAGCAAATGCCAAATGGGCTCCATGGTGCCAAGCAGTGAGCACAGAGGATGCCAGGTCCTCAGACATCCTCATGAAATCTGTTTCTGTTTTGGTCTGAGACATTCTCACCAGTGACCTACTGGAGGTCATTTTGTAGGGTTCTGGCAGTGCTCATCCTGTTCATCTAGTAGTGACACTGACCCTATCCAAATACAAAAGTAGTGAGAAAAAAAAAACAGTCTGAAAAAATCAGGAGTAAAAAAATATCAATGGTCTCCTTTCCTGTTTTGGGGTTGTGTCTAATATACCTGTTGTTAATTTCTTTAAAATGATTAAAAACTGCTGTTTAACTGGCCAGATCAGTATCAGAAGTTTAACAGACATGATGCTATACTCTGATTTGAACTTTTTTGAGCAGTGTATTTTTGGCTTCCAGAGAAAAGGTTTTTGGTATGAGTTACTGACTTTATGTCAGGGCAAGCAAAACAGCAGTGCTTGCCCATTTAAAAATAGACATCAGTTAAAACCTACCAAAGCTCTTTCCCTGCATGTCAAACACCACTTTCTCATAAACCCTGTTTGTATGCATTTAAACTACTGCAATATTGTGGCTACAGTTCGCTTCAGTTTCTGGAAGCATGTTTTTCCTCTGCGTAATTACAAGCCTTTGAAATCTGTAGCATCCATCAGTGTCATGGGTATGTCCATGTTTTGTTATGAAGGTTGGAACTAGGCAAGCTGAGGTAACTTTTCCTGGTTTGCAATGTGAGGTTTCTGTCTGCCCAGACCAATGAAAATTAAAGAATTGTATTGCTTGTGTCCCCTCTCCACAGATAGCTAAAGTCATCCTGAGATTAATAAGGTAGATTAAACTGTTTTAGCATATTTTTGTTGCCTTAATGTCAATTTTATATGCCTGACACAGCTACTATGAAAGTCTCGTCACTTTGTTGCCTTGGTGATATAGTGTTCAAGCACATCAACATACTCCTCTCATCTCCACACAGCTGGCTAATCTTTCTTTGATGTTGAACAGTTACAGAAATGGACATTCACAGGCTCCCTTAATGAGACACTAGAGAGGTATTCGGTCATCAAAACAAAAACTTTTGGCCTTTAAAAAACTGAAACTGAAGATTTTGGTTCTAAAAGGTGCAAAGCATACTTGCTGACTTAAGCTACAAACACACTCAAAGAGAGCACAATACACACACGCTGGCTTGGCTGCAGTAGTATGTGATAGTCCCTCAGCTCTGATACATAATATGTCATGGAATGCTTACTCTGAACTTTTAACTCCCACTGCTGATCACCATTGTGTTTTCCTACCACGGGACGCTAACTGACTGACACGCTCACAAATATACACACTGACACACAGGCGCATAGATAAGCTGCAGGGCTGGGTGGACAGCTGTGGTGTCAGAGGAAACACACACATCTGGAGAAATGCTTGTTGTGTTGTCAGGTGGTTGGCTGCCAGAAAGACGAGGGGTGCAGAGGAAAGAGATGGAAAAGGGAAGAAGTGTAATGATCCACATAGGAGGCATAGCAGGGGGGTTCTACATACCCTAGTAGTAAATAAATTGCTGTGGCAGTCTCTTTGTCTCAGTGTGTGGAAGGTAAAGCTATTGAGCATATGAACCCTGAATGAAATCAAAAATAAGAGAGCACCAAGATAAGCATTTTTGGGAACATTGGGAAGAACTTGGGGTTCACACTGTTTATCACATATCTTATGAAAAAAATTACCAATAAGTTCATCAGAGTCAACACCAATTACTCAACATATTCATCAGTTAAGAAACATTGCTCAAATTCAAACCACACAACAGAGAAATTTCAAATAATGAGGTCTTCATATGTGCAAGCAATAATAAAACTGCTTGTTTCAGATAGTTTGTGATTGAAGATGTAGGGTTTCATCTTTAACAGAGACACTGTCTCTGTTAAAGATGAAACTATACATCTTCATAATGTAATATTTTTTATATATAAAGTATAATGGCTTTCAGCCATTGTTGGACATGTGTGTTATTGCTGTTGGTAAACTGTTCCAATATTTAGTTGCCTTTACACAAGCACCACAGTTTGTCCAAATGTGACAGTTCCCTCCAGTGGTGGCTCCCCAACCCCAACGTCAGATGTTGAGGTTGATTAGTTAATTTAAAGGGGGGCAAGTCCATGTAAAACATATAACAGGCAAAAAAACAAAACAATGAAAATTCAAAAGCTTGTGTTCTTACAAAATGCAAATTGAGAAAATGAAAAGAGAACCTTTTTATTATTTTTAAAATGGCCTTTTTGAAAAGGTATCGATTTTATTTAGTGCACTTTCTTTTGTTTGCGATCAGGCTGTGAAATAACACACAAAATTGTGTAGGTTAAGTTTTGCAACACTGGAAAACTTTCGAGCGTGACTTTTAAAAGTTAAAGTACAAAGTGAGCTGTACATTCTCAAGCACCTCCCTTTGCCGGGCAACTCTTGGACATGAGTCACTGCCTCTTTAAGCATTAGGTATGCTTCCTGGGTTTATTTTTTGGTTTGTTTGCTTGTTTTTTGCATGTGTAAAGACTACTCTGTCGTCAAATGTAATGTGCATACATTTGTACATTAATATTTTGACAAGCATTAACTAGTTCATTAACATGAAAGGGCAATCAAAAGTGGACCAAGAATGAAGCCTTGTGGGGCCCCCACAGAGCATTAAAGGCAAGGAGATTTGATGCCTTCAGTACACGCACATTGCTTTCTATGTGACAAATATGATTTAATCAACCGAACAGCTTAAAATTCTTAGTCTCAGAGCCTCTTCAATATTGAATGTAGAAAAGCAAAACTGCTCGTCTGTGTGCTGATCTGACCACCCCCCACAAAGCTTTGCTGTCCAGAGCATTACAAGTGCCATACAAGGTCATGACATAAGCAGACAGAGTCCTCTTGATGGTGCATCGACAGAAGTTGGTGAGTACTCTAGAGTCCATGCCAAACCTCTTGCAGAAAGAAGAGCTGTTTTCCTGCTTTTGTGATCAAATCAATGTGATTCAATTCAATTCAATTTTATTTATATAGCGCCAAATCACAACAACAGTCGCCTAAAGGCTCTTTACATTGTAAGATAGACCCTACAATAGTACATAAAGTGAAAAACCCAACAATCATATGACCCCCTATGAGCAAGCACTTTGGCAACAGTGGGAAGGAAAAACTCCCTTTTAACAGGAAGAAACCTCTGGCAGAACCAGACTCAGGGAGGGGCGGCCAACTGCTGCAACCGGTTGGGGTGAAAGAAGGAAGACAGGATAAAACACATGCTGTGGAAGAGAGCCAGAGATTAATAACAAGTATGATTGAATGCAGGGAGATCTATTAACACATGTTAAATGAGAAAGGTGACTGAAAAGGAAAAACTCAATGCATCAAGGGGATCCCCCAGCAATCTGAACCTATCGCAGCATAACTAAGGGAGGATTCAGGGTCACCTGATCCAGCCCTAACTATATGCTTTAGCAAAAAGAAAAGTTTGAAGCTTAATCTTAAAAGTAGAGA
>VOQK01030435.1:0-12883 GCA_015052645.1 Benitochromis conjunctus
GGCAGTCAGGCTACCTCTGGCGAGCACATGGAGGGCTGTGCGACCCCCCAAAGAAATGCCATCCCACACCATTATTGACCCACTGCCAAACCGGTCATGCTGGAGGATGCTGCAGGCAGCAGAGCGTTCTCCACAGCATCTCCAGACTCTGTCACATGTGCTCAGTGTGAACCTGCTTTCATCTGTGAAGACCTCAGGGCGCCAGTGGCCAAGCTGCCAGTCTTGGTGTTCCCTGGCAAATGCCAACCATCCTGCACGGTGTTGGGCTGTAAGCACAACCCCCACCTGTGGATGTCAGGCCCTCATGCCACCCTCATGGAGTCTGTTTGAGCAGACACATGACCATGTGTGGCCTGCTGGAGGTCACTCTGCAGGGCTCTGGCAGTGCTCCTCCTTGCACAAAGGCGGAGGCAGCGGTCCTGCTGCTGGGTTGTTGCCCTCCTTCATGTCTCCTGATGTACTGGCCTGTCTCCTGGTAGCACCTCCATGCTCTGGACACTACGCTGACAGACACAGCAAACCTTCTCATGCTACCACTAGACTGAAATCACCGCCAGCATTCAAAAGTGACCAAAACAACAGCCAGAAAGCCGAGGTACTGAGAAGTAGTCTGTGGTCACCACCTGCAGGAACACTCCTTTATTGGGGACGTCTTGCTAATCGCCTATAATTCCACCTGTTGTCTATTCCATTTGCACAACAGCAGGTGAAACTGATATTCAGTCAGTGCTGCTTCCTAAGTGGACGGTTTGATTTCACAGAAGTGTGACTGACTTGGAGTTACATTGTGTTGTGTAAGTGTTCCCTTTATTTGTTTGAAATCTTTACAAGACACACGTAAGTGTTTATGAATGTATGTTGTGGGTCTCTGTTGTTTAGGATGGACGGGCTGATGTGGTGGCTAATGATGCAGGAGACAGAGTCACTCCAACTGTGGTGGGCTACAGAGACACTGAACAGGTACAACTTTGGCTTCACTTCTCTTTAAAATGGCTTTCTGCATGAGTCATGCACTCAGTGTGTTTCCCATTAGCACTATGCATCATATTGGCTTTGCACAATATCTGTATACAAGAAATGTTGATGACCAAGCCAATAAAAATATTGCTAAAATATTTGCAATATTAAAAGTAAGTGAAAAGTTCCTCTGTTATCACTGGTCACGTGCTTCTGTGGTGATGTTCTTGTCATATCACGTTCTAGCGTCTAGAATAGAGCTCGGTTATATCCCATCTGAGTCATCATTGATAAAATCAGTTTACTCTTGCACTGAACCTTCTATAGAGTGTCACTCTGCACTGTTTTTAGTTTAAAAAACCCACTTTGGTATGTTTTGGAACTTGAATGTCATTTTTTGCATTAAGGTCCAGAATTATTATTACATTACTGATGGCTGCTTCCTGCACCTGTAAGATATCCAAGTAGCTTTTGGCACCTTTTAACCTCTGACTTCTTCTGCAGATTGTAGGTATAGCAGCAAAACAAGGACGAGTCCGCAATGCTGCCAGTACAGTCATCAAAGTGAAACAAGTGTTGGGGAGAAGGTGACACAGCTAATGATGTTCTGTTTACAAATGTTAAGTCTACAGGATGTGCATTATTAATAATTAATAACTCACTTTACTAAATTAAATAATTGGGAGAAACTGTGTAAAAGCAACACTGTGCAGTTCGAACACACCAAATATGCTAATAATGATGATGCTTTTTCAGATTGAGTCATCACACATGGACATCAGTCAGGTTACTCTGTGAAAACACTCACTATGGCAGGAATATGGAGGCTCCTGTACACTCTGCTAAATCCAGTGCACTTAAACACCTGTGACAGACTCTCTCCTGTTATATGTGAGAGGATGGCTTTGGGCAGAGTACCCAGTACCCTGCAGAGCCCAGGAGAAAAGAAAACTGACTGAAACAGTTAAGAAGTTTCTGACAGCATTCGTGCTCATGCTGTAATCTTTAGTAGCTGAGTGTGTGAATGAGGAAGGAATCAATTAACTAGTGTAGATCGTTATGTTGTATGGTATTATAATTATCCTTGACATCCACTGGACAGCAGCTCATAACTGTGTGTGTGCGTGTGCGTGCGTGTGTGCGTGCGTGCGTGCGTTGTTGATTTTATTTTCTCTCTGAATGAAAAGCTTTGATGATCCAGAGATACAAAGGCACAAAATGGAGACCAAATGTCAGGTAGGTGTGCGCACACGTGTTTGTGTGTACTTCCAGCAAAGTGTGTAAAATTAAATAAAAACCCAGTGCAGTGATTTGAAAAAGTCAGGATCTCGACACAGTTGTGTTTTAAAGATGGCAGGAGGGAGTGCTGAGCCAGTGGCTCTCATTTTTAATACATGGTGATGATCCATGAATGTTAAACAACACTTAGTCTCACCCCTGACGACAATCTTTAAATCCCAGGTAAATTTGCAGTGAACGGTCTAAATTTGATAATCAGCTTTCACATGTCTTTCAACCTACACAGGACTAGGCACACTGCTACCACCTGTAGCGTGTCCTAATGATTGCATCAGGACAAGCATTTAGCACAAAAACAAAATGAGAAACAACAATTGTGCCCCTTTGAGCAATATTGCTCATTTGAAGCGCTGTTAACAGTTGCAGGAAGACGTACAGTGTGGCAACAAAGTATTTAGTCAACCACCATCTGTGCAAGTTGTCCCACTTACAAAGATGAGAGGCTGTAATTTCCATCATGGGTATACCTCAACTATGAGAGACAAAATGAGAAAAAATAATCCAGAAATCACATCTGATTTTTAAAGAAGTAATTTGCAAATTATGGTGAAAAATAAGTATTTGGTCAATAACAAAAGTTCATCTCAGTACTGGGCCAACAAAGGGTATATAACAATGGCAGAGGTCAAACGTTTTCCGTCTTCACGAGGTTTTCACTGTTGCTGGTATTTTGGCCCATCCCTCCATGCAGATCAGAGCAGTGATATTTTGGGGCTGTTGCTGGGCAACACGGACTTTCAGCTCCCTCCACAGATTTTCTATGGGGCTGAGATCTGGAGACTGGCTAGGCCACTCCAGGACCTTGAAATGCTTCTTATGAAGCCACTCCTTCGTTACCCGGGCGGTGTGTTTGGGATCATTGTCATGCTGAAAGACCCAGCCATGTTTCATCTTCAATGCTGATGGAAGGTTTTCACTCTTCGTCCCAATCAGTCGTCCTGGTCCCTTTGCAGAAAAACAGCCCAAAGCATGATGTTTCCATCCCCGTGCTTCACAGTAGGTGTGGTGCTCTTTGGATGCACCTCAGCATCTTTCTCCTCCAAACACCACAAGGAGAGTTTTTACCAAAAAGTTCTATTTTGGTTTCATCTGACCATATGACATCCTCCCAGTCCTCTTCTGGATCATCCAAATGCTCTGTAGCAACCTTCAGACGGGCCTGGACATGTCCTGGCTTAAGCAGGGGGACACGTCTGGCACTGCAGGGTTTGAGTCCCTGTAGTGTGTTACTGATGGTAGCCTTTGTTACTTTGGTCCCAGCTCTCTGCAGGTCATTCACTCGGCCCCCCGTGTGGTTCTGGGATTTTTGCTCTTTGCCAGAAATCTGACTTGTTTGCAGGTGACCAAATACTTATTTTCCACTTAATTTGCAAATAAACTCAGGGCTGTGTGTCGAACAGGGTCGTCTGCAGTACGGGGGCCCCACAGGGAACGGTTCTGGCTCCGTTCCTCTTCACCATCTACACTGCAGACTTCTCTCACAACTCCACCCAGTGCTTCCTGCAGAAGTTCTCTGATGACTCTGCAACAGTCGGCCTCATCACTGATGGGATGACAAGGAGTACCAAGAACTGACCCAAGGCTTTGTGGACTGGTGCCAGCAGAACTACCTCCAAATCCACACTGGAAAAACCAAGGAGCTGGTGGTAGACTTCCACAGGCACAAACATCCTCCACTGCAACCACTAAACATCCAAGGTGTGGACACTGATACTGTGGATAGCTACGGGTACCTTGGTGTTCATCTTGACAATAAACTGGACTGGACTGAGCAGGCTGATCCGGAGGGCCGGCTCTGTTGTAGGATGTCCTCTGGACCCAGTGGAGGTGGTGAGTGGAGGAGAATGGGAGACTGGTGGCTAAGCTGTCATCCCTGTTGGACAACATCTCACCCCCTCATACAGGAGACTCTGACAGTATTTTATTCTATTGTTATATAATATCCTGTTCTTATTATTCTTATCCTATCCCATTGTTTAGCTTAATTTTTACTACTGTAACTTGCACTGTCCACTTTCTGCTCTGACACAACAAATTTCCCACCTGTGGGACTAATAAAGGTCTATCTTATCTTATCTTACAGGCCTCTCTCATCTTTTTAAGTGGGAGAACTTGCACAATTGGTGGCTGACTAAATACTTTGTTGCCACACTGTGTCTGTAACAAAGTATTAAAAAAAAAAGATTTCTGAACATGGCATGAAACACGAAACGTTTCAGGTGGCAGCACGATGTCCTTGTAGAGCAAAAGTTAGTATTGTGGTCTAGACAACCCAGAATGTGATGTCCACATATGTGAACGCCAGGTCCTAGGAGGTTAATCCAAATTTGCGGATGCTAACTTTCTGCCTGTGAATGGTTATTGTGATAAATATGGTTCACAGACTGTGACCACTTAGAGAGAAAAAAGGATTTACTGTAAATGATTTACAAATAACTGCAATATGTTTTTTTATTATTTACATTTTTCACAGCATTCTGACTACTTTTACAGATTGGGATATACTTACAGTGAGAACTATTTATTATTATTATTATTATTATTATTATTAGTTTTTTAAAAGTTGCCTTTAGCAGTACATATGCTGTGATTTAAAATGTCTGAAAGTATTTGGTCTGTAAAAGACTTTCTCTAAAACAATCTGTGATAACAGGACAGAAACGAACTGAGTTTGGTTTCTTGAGTCTGAAGATGTATTGCTGTGTTTAGGTTGTCAGCAGAGAAGACAAGCCTTTTTATGAGATTACAGCAGGACAGCACCCAAAGTATGTTGCTCCAGAAGATGTCGCAAAACTCATCTTCCAGAAAATGAAAGGTAAATACATCCATTAGTTTGCAAATGTCTTGAATCCTCATTTCTTCTTCATTAGTTCCAAGGCGCCAAAGTTTCTTGTAGATGTATTATTATTTTTATTTTATTCTAAACTTTTCTTTGGATTTTTGTTTTCAGGCATTTTCTGTGTTGACCTTGTAGCTGTAGATTCCTTTTTTTAATCGAATTAATGCTCACCTATGAAACATTTATGGATCAAAAAGCACCGAACTCAAGGAATGAACCAGTGTTGTCTTGACATATACGCACGTGGACAAAATTGTTGGTACCCTTTGGACAATGAAAGAAAAACTCACAATGGTCACAGAAATAACTTTAATCTCACAAAAGTAATAATAAATAAAAATTCTATAAAAGTTACCAAATGAAAGTCAGACATTGCTTTTCAACCACGCTTCAAGAGAATTATTTAAAAAAAGAAACGCATGGAACAGGCCTGGACAAAAATGATGGTACACCTAGAAAAGCCTGAAAATAATGTGACCAAAGGGACATGTTAATCCAAGGTGTGTCCACTAATTAGCATCATAGGTGTCTACAATCTTGTAATCAGTCAGTGGGCCTATATATAGGGCTCCAGGTAGTCACTGTGTTTGGTGACATGGTGTGTACCACACTCAACATGGACCAGAGGAAGCGAAGGAAAGCGTTGTCTCAGGAGATTAGAAAGAAAATCAAAATCACATTTTAACCAGTTGTGTTGAAGATTTTATCAAAATTAGTTATGACCACAGAAAAGTAACATAAGATTTTGATCCAGCATGCAATAACATCTGGAAAATGTCTCATTGGTTACTACTTCCTCTCTTTTTTTTTTTTCTTTTTTTTTGCATTACAGTAATCCCAAACCACCTGGTCCTTAGTAGGCTGTAAAAGACTAAAATATGGCCTAAGATGAACAGTAAGAAAACATATTACAAGATGTCATGCTGCCAGTGCAATAAAAAAATTAAAAAAAAAGGGTCAGAACAACACAGTGAAACACTAACAGTCATGGATTGGCCTCTTCAGAGCCTAGATGTCAGTACTACTAACACAGTGTGAATCATCTTGAATGAGAATGGAACAAAAGTAACGTCCAAAGAAAACCTTTATAATGTCTTTTAAGAGGCACAGAGAACTACCTCTCAAGACTACTTTAAGAAATTACTCAAATCAGAGAGTTCAGGCAACGTTGCGATGTCATCACAGCCACACAAAACGCTGACTTTCAAGCTCTGTATGTTTCTAAGTGGTTTTTATGTTTGGACATTCCCATTTTTCTAGCAAAATCTAAAGAAATGAGGAGTGAAATGAGGAGTAAAATTAAAAGTCAATCTGTTGCCCTCCCAACAGATTGACTTTTGAATATCTCAGTACATCCTTTTTCAATTCAAAGGTTTCATATATCAGAACATAATCATTTACAAAAACCAACCTGGGTCTTGGGTTAAGCTTTAACATTATTTAAATATAACCTAAGATGGACAACAACACAAAATATTATCATTAACAAAAGAAATAAGAGAAACTGCATACACCATCACATTTCTCCACCCTAGACTCTACAGATCCAAGTTAGCATGTTTAAATACGGTTCCTCACAGATCATTAGATAAATGACTGTACAAGCACGGCTTGTTTGGAAGACTTGATAGAAGAAAGGCTCTTCCCTCAAACAACAACATAACAGCACAGCGTAAGTTTGCATCGAACAATTAGTTTAAAAACTCACTCCGTATAAGCTTCATACACACACATTTTTCTTTTTACAGTTTATATATTTTTAAATGTTATTACTAGGGCAAATATTCTCACCTTCTCACAGCATGTGGTCAAATGATGATGTGTCAGAAAAGGATTTCCCACTATCAAATCATCCTTATTGGATGAGTGTACATGTACTGGACATGGGGCCTAACGCTGTGCTTTAGAGGGTTAAAGTCAACTGTGAGATCATCTATCTGACCGCTAAAGCCTGGGCAAAATTAGATCATGCAACAGAACGATGCACATCTATTACACAGTGACTGAAAGTGCCTACAAACCTCTGTGAACTTGAGCCATACTGTAAACAAAAGCAAAACCTTTCCTCCATGACGATATGAGAGTTATCGAACAATGACATGGTGTTTGTCATGTGAGTATTTACATCGCTTTAGAAGGATGAGATTTTTTTCAATAAAGCCTCAGAAATGAATTACAGGTATTCTCTTTTTCACACGACTATAAATAAAATAATTGATTATTTTTCACAGAAACGGCTCAGTCCGCTCTGGGAGGGTCAGATGTAAGCGATGCTGTCATTACTGTTCCCTCTGAGTTTGCACATGCTCAGAAGCGTGCTCTTAGGTAGGTTACTACCTATAACAATTCGGCCTTTTTTATGTAGCTCTGAAAAAATAAATATTTCTATTTGTGTTTTTAATAGTCTGCCACGTTGTATGTTTCATTCAGGAACGCGGCTGAAGCTGCAGGGTTCAATGTACTGAGATTAATCCATGAGCCTGCTGCTGCTTTGTTGGCCTATAACATTGGACAGGAGTCTCCGTCAGGAAAAAGGTATGTTTTAAAAAAAGGAAAAGCTTAGATTTCATTATGGTCATTAGTTTAAAACTGGCACGGTAGGTGTGTACACAAGCTTTTCTAAGGAGGATGGGACTGGCATTACCTCTACCACCTGATCAAGATCAAGATTCTTTATTTGTCATATGCAGATTAGTGCAATGAAATGCTTTGGATAGGAGAACCATTCCAACTCGCGAGAAGTACTATAACATGCAATATAAGTACTGAAGATACAAGAAATAGAAATAAAAATAAAATAAATAAATAGAAATAAAACTACCGACTGGGTGGTAATCAGTTGGTAGCTGGTATCTCTCACCCTAACACATTAGCTTGGGCTCCTTACCCATCTTAGAGGTGATGTTGTATGTCCTTTTTACCCTGTTTTGGCAAGTAGGGATCAGCTTCTGCTGATCCTTCTTCTGCTAAAAAAGAGCTAAGTGTCCTAAAAATTTTGCGGTCCAAAGTTTGAAGGTACGTTTGTGTGTCAGCTACTAGTAGATGGAGCAGTCACAATTTGAATGAATTTTTCTTTGGCGGTGTTCATTCTGTCTCGACAGCCACGTCCTCGTCTATAAGCTCGGTGGGACGTCCTTGAGCATGACGGTGCTGCAGGTCAATGGAGGAATGTTTCTGTTTCGCAGCACTCACACTGACCACAACATTGGAGGAGAGGCTTTTACTCAGGCCTTAGCTCAGCACCTCGCCTCAGAATTCAAACGGTATCTATTGTTTGCCATATCTGTATAAAGAAGCAATTTTCTTAACTTTAAAGTTTGAACGATTTATTAATAAATAGTGGGATAAAAACAAAAGACAAACACACTTCTGTGCAATATCTGAAAGAGTTTTGTTTAATGTTTGAGTCCTCTTTGTGTTTCTGATGTGTTGTCTGTGTGTTGTACAGCACCTTTAAGCACGATGTGAGCGCTAATCCTCGGGCTATGTTGAAGCTGATGAATGGTGCAGAGATGGCTAAGCACTCCCTGTCCTCCTTGGGTTCAGCCAACTGCTTTGTTGACTCCCTTCATGATGGTATTGACTTTGAATGCAGTGTCTCTAGGTGAGCTGACACACAAACAACTCCTAATAAAAATATGAATATTCCAGTTAAGTTAATGGGACAAAACATTAGAGATATATTATACTTTTGAAACTAACGCTAACTGAAAAAAACAAACTAAAGTGAAATTTAAAAAAATATCTGTGGTTTTAATGTTTGCTAAACTGGTAAAATTAGTTATGATAATTTTCCTGTTGAGACTGTGATGCACATTAATTATTGAGACTTTGGCTCATCTACTTTCTAAAGGATCTGTGTTTGTATTGTTGCTACTTAAGAAGACTAAAAAGACAAATAAAAACTAAAGTGAATGAAATCAATTGAGCAACAAAATAAAGAGAAAAGTAATTTGTTAAATGACTTTTACAAACACATGTTGTCAGGATTCTGACAACTGTGACATATTTTTGTCTGTGCTCTTTAGTGACAACCATTTTTTCTTTTTTAGAGCTCGATTTGAGCTGCTCTGCTCGTCACTCTTCAACAAAAGCATCCAGCCAATCAAACCCCTGCTGGAGGAGGCAGGTCTTATGCCTCACAACATTAACAAGGTACGATATGCAAGTCTTTGTTGATGATCCGTTGCTAAATAAATGAATAATTTTTGCAGTGAATTGTGTGAATGATGGTATAGCTTTATGTTAAATAGATCACAGCCACGGGCATTTCATCTGACGAGTCTGTGTTTTAGGTGGTACTTTGCGGCGGCTCGGCCAGAATCCCTCGTCTACAGCAGATGATCCGTGAACTGTTTCCTGATGTGGAGCTTCTCAACTCAGCACCTCCTGATGAGGTCATTGCTGTGGGAGCAGCCCTGGAAGCAGGCCTGCTGGTTGGCAGAGATTACCTTGCCCCAGAGGAAGACTCTGTCACAGTGGATGTTTCTTCCATTGACGTACTAGTAAAAGTACATAGACCTCAGCTAGAAATTCATATTATGTTGCATACAATTTACAAATTTCAATCTTTGTTGCATGTACATGAATATAAAATTTTCAGCTCTGCAAAGCTAATCTAACTTTTTACAGTACTTATAGTATATAAAATAATAATACTGTAATAAAATTCTAACCACTTCTGCCTGACTTTTGTGCTGTGTTGGAGGAGACGGACGAATCTGGACCTGAGATGTTCACTGTTCTCCTTCCTCTGGGCACCCCCCTCCCTGCACACAGACATCACATCCTAAGGGGGGATGGAAAACTCTCCTCCCTCTGTTTGGAGATTTACCAGCGATTCATCACAGAGCAGCCAGAAAAGCTGTCCAAGGTGAGCACAAACGATGGGTCAAATGTCTACTGCTTCTACTTCCTGTGTGCCTGCTAGTACAAGTTACTAAAACATGTGAACTCACAATTTATGAAATGGTTTAGAAAAATGTCACAAGCAAGCTGGGAGCCATTTTGGTATGTTCTTGCATTTTAGCAGCATGGCCAAAAGTCCCGTGATGTCATTTGTTTGTGACACAAACACAAAAATGAAGGACATTAAGTGAAAGTGTACTCAATCAATCAATTAATTTGTAAGCACATTTAAAATCAACACAGGTTGACCAAAGTGCTGTACATAGTAAAAAGTAGAACAAACACACACAAAGAACAAAACAAAAACTCAGTCATAATTAAAAGCTGGAGAGTAAAGACGGGTTTTCAGACGGGTTTTAAAGATGTCGAGTGTTGCAGAGATGATAATCTGAAGAGAGACCGGGCCAAAGTTTGGGCGCAGCAGGCGCAAAGGCCCGGTGTCCTCTGTGTTTCACTCTGCTTCAAGGAACAATCAGAAGCAACTTATCAGCTCACCTGAGAGTTGTAACTGGAGTATTTTTAGTTACAAGATCAGAGAGGTGCAAGGGAGCCAATCCATACTTGCTGTTAAACTGATGTTAAGCGTCTGCAACTTGTCGCTGGACCAAGTCGAGCTGAGTAGGTACCAGTGGAAAGTGGCTTCCTTCAGCAATTTCTGAGGTTCATCTGAACATGTTTGCACTTTGATAATATGAGAGGGAAAAAAACTCGGACCATGCAAATGCATAAGAAATGCAAACTTGGCTGTCTTAGAAACGAACTTTAGTCTTGGCCTCTAAATTCCCCAGATCGCAATCCAATCAAGCAACAGATGGAGAAACTCTATGGATCCGATCATTCCGATCCATGAAGGCTCTACATCGCAACTTACAGGACTTGGTTGCTAACAACTTGGTGCCTTCAGAGGTCTAGTGGAGTCCATGCTTCAATGGTTCCGAGTGTGTTGGCAGGAAAAGGGAGACTAACATATTAATAGGCAGGTGGTCATAATGTTATGCCTGACAGGTGTTTGTTCCCACCCTCACCTTGGTGACGAGCTCTGGGTACTGACCAAAAGAACAAGTGGCAGAAATGATCTTTGTCTGAAGGGTGGCCGACCTCTCACTCACAGATGGGGTGAAGAGCTCAGAGTAGAGCGGCTACTTCTCCACATCAAAAGAAGCCAGTTGTGGTAGTTTGGGCATCTGACTAGAAGCCATGGACAGGCCTAACATTATGACCACTGACAGGTGACATGTGCTGGGCCCTTCGGTGCAGACCCAGGACACTCTGGAGAGATTGTATCTCTCGGCTAGCTTAGGAACATCTTGGTTTTCCCCTGGATCAGCTGGAGGAGGTGACTGGGGGGGAAAGAGGTCTGGGTTTCTCTGCTTAGGCTGTGATCCAGGATGGATAAGCCAAAGAAAATCATCATTATTGTAATTATTGTCAGCTTCCTGCTTTTGTGTATGTGTGCACAGATTGTGTTTAGAGACCTTCAGCCCACAGAGGAGAGTCACAACATTGACACTGTGGTGACCATGAAAAGGTATTTCTTTCCCGGATAACTTCAAGTGTCATTTGATGATGATGATATTGATGTTGTTGCAAATATGTATATATTCTTCTTTATGTTTCAGCGATGGCTCCATTCATATTTCCTGTGTAGAACAGGGCACTGGAAAGTCAGAGGTCGTCACCATAGCAGCTGCATCATGACGTGTTTTCCAAACGACATGCAGAGCATGGTCTTGGTGCAATGTTATTTTCTTTTTTACTCAATAAACATATTAGTCCAACCCTGTCAGTACCTTGGGTTCTTTAATCTTAAACATATCCTTTTATTGATTAGTGTTTACATTACGAAGAAGTCTGGATCCATCTCTTCTCCTCTGCTCATTGTGGGGGGGCTGGAGCCTAGATAACTGGAGACAGTGGTTTTATTTACAGTGCTCAAAAACAGTTCCCAATGTGAAAAAGGTGCAAAGTCCAAATAGTGCTCTTCTCTCGAATCCCAGTGGTAGTGTGACTCCGTTCACTCGTGATAATTCTGTGACCGTGCTTCTTCTCCACAAACTCCTGGAAAAGGAGGACGACACACAACAGGTGAGGAGGCTTCCTAAGTCCGGGTCAGAGGTCGCTCTCCCTGAAGCGCGAACTTCCGCAAACAAACAAACGCAACAGGCAGGTCGTCCGGGGAGGAGCATCCAACCGTGACAGCCTTAGAGGCAGGGTACACCCTGGACAGGTCGCCAGTCAGACAACCATTTGCACCTATGGGAAATTTAGAATAATCAATTGACCTGAGCACAGTAACTGTGAGAGCACCTGGAGAGAACCCACGCAAACACAAAGACCCCAGCTTGATGGTGGAATTGAACGCAGGACCTTCTTGCTGTGAGGCAACAGTGCTAACCACCGTGCTGCCCAGCGATCAGGATAGTTGTGTCAAATGGTTAAAACAGTCTTGGTCCCAATCTCTGGCCCACAAAACAAGATGAGCACATGTTTATACACGTGTTCCCTTCAGCTTCTTGTAGTTGAACTGTTTAAGGTAGATCAGCATACAAATTACTACTGTTTACAGACTCGTACCATGAATTGTTAATATGATTTCTGCGTTCAACAATTTGTGAAGCTGACAGGTGAGGTGAAAGGTCATGCCTTGTGTAAAGAACTGTTCTTTTTTTTTTTGTGTGTGTGTGTGTCCCGTTCGGATCATCGGATCATCAGAATTATTGTCTGAAGGCCAAGAAGGACGCCCAACGGATTTACTTTACCAAATGGACCATCATGGCTTTGCTGTAGTGATCCATTTGATTGACCTTTGTTATTATTATTTATTTATTTAATTTTCATATGTTACAGACATAAAATGATTGGGGGACAGGAAAAGGAGAG
>VOQK01030441.1:2021-13886 GCA_015052645.1 Benitochromis conjunctus
AGCTGTCTGTACGGAGGAGAGCTTCTTCTGAAGTCGTGACGCAAACACACACTGAATCCACACCTGGGGTGGTGTGTGAGTGCGTGCGTGCGTGCGTGTGTGTGTGCGTGTGTGTGTGTGTGTGTGTCTGTTTTGCCCTTCAGCTCTCCTTCACCCCAGTCCTTCCTTCCTGCCACTGCTGTCTTTACATCGATGCCCCCCTCAGGTCACTAACTGCTGTTACTCACATAATGATGGGGGATGCTGCCTGGTTGCCATGGTGATACTCACATTAGGGGTATGTGTGTGTGAAAGAGAGAGAGAGATTTTTCTTGGCAACCTCTTTTATTTATTTATTTATTTACTACAGCCAGAGCCCCCGAGCTGCTGGACAGAATAATGGAAACAGCGGCGTCCGCTCAGAGCTTTGTGCTCTTTTCATTTATTTTTATTTTTTTTACTTTTGAAACAAACAAAGGTGCTCTGTCACATCATCCTGTGTTTATTGGACCATGTCACACACCTGTACTGCACCTCCCTGATCCTGATCATTTATCTTCTCCCACATATTGTCAGGGTTTTAGCTTCATGTGCAGCTCTGGAGGAAGAGCATCTGTGCTAACTGGAGGGAGACGGCGTCTCCTCTGAAGCTTCTTCCTGTTTTAAATGCGTTAACAGAGCGCTGCATAACCCCACTGTTGTTAATGACAGCCGTGGCTCTTCAGTGAAGACTGTGATCAGCCTGGGCCTCATGTTTGCAGTATAATATCTCATATTTGTCAGCCTGTACAAGAGCTAGGACATGGACATGTATCCTGTACTCCATATATGCTGAATATCATATAATATATACTCTTTACCGTGTATAAAATATGCTATATATCTATATATTCAGTTATTTTAGGAAAATCTTTCACAAGTAGATACTACTGCCAACAGCTGGCGAATGTACTCTGATTACATGAGCCGTTTATACATTAAAGATGGTGGCCATCTAATGAGGCTGGCATGAAAAACATTTTTGCGATCAAGTCAACCATTTTTGCTCTTTTTAAATGATCTTAGTGGTTAACCATGTATAAGGTGTCTTAAATTACTCTGAAGAAGGACTTTTACTACAGCCACATTTCCCCCATGGGCCTGAGGCTCCCAGAACCTTCTCCCACTTTTATTCCTGGAAGATTTTCTGTTACAAATAAGACAAAGAAGCCCTGAAGTCCTTCTTAGGTCGTAAATTTGACTTCCCTGTTGTTAAAAGCTCTAAAATGGATGCAGTGGTTGAAATTATGTGGTAAAATAGCTGTTTACTGTGATGGATATGCATCCATCTTGGAAAATGGTGGCCATTTTTGAAAATTCTGATGTCTAACGCGATATACCAGATGATTAGCTCTGTAGGGCTCTGGTTCCTTACATGAACTTTCTGACAAACAGTTTAAAGAGTTGATCCTCAAACCAAAAAAATTCCTCCAGAAGTCCAACGTCCTCCCAAATGATGGGAGTTTTCCCTGACAGCTATTTCCCATTTGGCCAGATGGGCTGCATCAGATAAAGCTGGATTTATTCTGGTATGTTAGCTAACGCTAGCTAATGGTTGCTTGATACCTGAAGCAGCAGTTAGCCGGGTTCAAATGCTACATTCGATTTTTCTTGAAAGCCAGACTTCAGAGCTTGGAGTGACAGAAACCCCAAGTTGAGTGCCTCCTCTAGTAAAGTCGGAAAAGCAGTATTTATTTTGCTCCTTAGCGACGTGGAACCATTTGTGCTCGTTAGCAATCCAGCGATAGTTTGGTAGCAATGCTGGTGATGGTTTAGTTAATGTTTACCAGTAAAAACTGCTGCTGCAGCACGTTCAGGGAAAGACCCTGACCCACATGCGTATGTCTCATTCAGCCACAAATACACAACAGTGGTAGCACGGATCACATGTTTTACAGCTTTGCTAATGTTAATGTGCACTGCTGCCATCTTGGATTGTGAAGTCAGGGTTGGTGGGGCTGCTCTGATGCTCTGATTGGGAAGTCTAATTTCATTTCCAGGTGAAAATTGTCCAAAAGTAACGCACCGAGTTTGCTGTCATTAGCTGGTGATGAAGCCGGTACGCTGGTTGGTTTCAGGCTTATGAAAGGTCTGTTTGTCCTTCACACTTTTCCTTCCCTGTGCATTGAAATTTCCATGATGAGACGAGAGCTTTTTCCTGATTGGACACGCAGAGAAAACTGATGTTCTGGACCGAATGTGATTACTTGATGAGCTTCATCAGTCCTCTCATCATTCATCCCCTGCTGCCTCTTCATCAAACATCTTCTCTTTTCTTTTCCCCTCCTCTCGCATGATAAACCGCTCACATACAAACACACACGGAGCTGTTTCTAGGTCACGAGGGCTTATATGAATAATAAACAGCTGTCTGCTTTAAAGAGAATTATTTATAGAGGCCTTGAATGAGCGACATAGACACTCTCTTCATCGCTTTCTCTCCATCTTAAACGCCTCCTCCTCTACTTTCTCCGTATTGTCTTCATTATCTGTTATTACTTTATTTCCTGGCCTCACCGTGTTTGTTTCTGCCTCCAGGAATTCTCTCTGATGCTGATACTGATGTACCTGTCGTATACAGGAAGCTGTAGTAGTAGTAGTAACTGTAGTATCAGACTGTTTTTACACCATCCATCTTTTTTCATCCGGATTTCCTGGTTCAGACCTGAGTATCCAGGCCATACACAGCCCAGGAGTTCTGAGAAAAGAAAAATGTTAACCCCGGCAACATCAAACAGCACAAGTGGAGGAACAAATTAGTGTCAGAGTCAATTAATATCAGCCAGCTACGTCGCCTGTAGCTCAATCCATGCAGAGACCCTGACTTTACTCCTCACTTTACAGCGAGAGAGCGCCACATCAACATACATCAGAGTCTGCATTCATTCATAATTATCATAATTGTATCACAACACACTCTTAACATGTTTATTTATGCTGTGCCTCTAGTGGATGTTAGAGGAACTGCAGGTTTTACTTGAATATAATGTAATGATTCAGACGGTTATTTTTGTATGTATGATAATGAACTCAGCAGGCACTGGGGTTGGATCGATCACAATATCGATATTATTACTAATACCAATTACGGTATCTGTATCAGCTCGATACTGGCATCATAGGATCAATACTGTATTCAACAAGTTTAGTATGTCACATCTATTTTATTTGAAGCCTACAGCGCATTTAAACGAAGCTGACCCAAAAAGCTTCAGAGAAGCCAAAAGATGTGTTTTATTGGGTTAAATGATTATTGTGGAAAGTAAAAACCTGAGTGATTTAATGGTCATTAAAATATGTTCAGAATTTGGCAAATTGATGATGATTCATCTTATAAATCATGACACACTGCTCTGCCCTGAGTAGCTGCCCTTATAGGGTAAAAGTATCGGTATTGGTATCAGCAATTCTGGCCAAGTATGGATGGAAGATGGAAAAACTGAATTTGCGGAATAAATCTGGAGTCCTACGCGGTCACGCTCCCACGGGCACAAAGAACCAGTTTTACAGCTGGAGTATCTGCTGACAGGAGCTGTGATCTGTTAATCTGTGAGGAAAGTGAAAATGTATCAGTGAGGAGATGTGGTGATGTTTCGAGCATAAACAGAGAGAGAAACAGGAAGCCGAGAGTGACTCTGCAGAAACGGACAGGATGGCGGGCAGCGAGCTGAGGTCAGCAGGAAGTCAGACGCTGGCCAGACTAAAGCTTTGGGCTGAAACAGCATGATGTCATGTGGACTGAGCCCACATGGTAATCCCAAACATCCACACACACTGTAACAGAACACACACTCACCAAGGCTTCTGCAAATCCACCAATCAAACTAAAAGTATTTCTGTCTCACATTGAGGCAGGTGAGTGCGGCTCCCAAACTGACGAGATCAGGCTTTTAATCCTGAGAAAAAATAAACCAAAACAATTTAAACTGTGTCATATGTTGGTATCAATCTTGATTAAGGAAACCTGGTAAAATAAGACGGTAATCAGCTTCGGAGTTAGTCTGTCAGTTTTATGATTTAAAGAAATCTGTAGTAATCCCGTGTGTTGCTGTCCGGCTTATCTCCTGTTTAAACCCTGATAGATTTCTCAGCCTGAATCCCAGCATCTCATGTCCTTAAATAATCTGTTTCTACCGCTTCCTGCTGGTTCCCAGTTTCTTCGGCTTCGCGCACAGGTTAGCAGGAAGTGGTTGGACATGTAACACAGCAGCTTTGCATGATTCACAGTTCAAAATAATCCTTCTTTATCTGACACTGAACCCCTCAGATCATCCTCTGTCAAAACAAGCTGTTTTGAGTCCTCTCCCGTCTTTCTCATTGGCTGCCCCTCATAAACATTTTGAACAGCAGGTAGGCGGGGCTTTTGTGCTTAATGTGGCCACGTTGGGGACATTCTGTCTGATGTCACAGAGGGGTTAGAGTAGAGTAGGAAAAAACTGTGGATACCTCGGTGTTTAGAGCAGCCTGAGTGTTTGGCTCACTGCGATTCTTTGGACATACACTCGCCTCACGCCCACTGAAACAGGAAATATGTGACAAAAAATAAGAAAAGGCACAACAGAAATATCAGTGTTTACATGACTAAAAGTAAAATTATTGTTATGGTTACAATAATAAACATACAGTCACTGCACGTTCACCCATCCATCCACCCTGAGCTCGTCCTACACTAACTTTATGGCTGTAAATTACACCTCACCTCACTGAATAAGGGCCCTTTCAGATCAGATTAGCATTTCTTTAGGACGTGCAGGTACCCTTCACTCTGTTACTATAAATATACAGCGACGTTCTAAGACACAGATACTATTAAAACACTGAACCCTCAACAACAAGAGCACAGACTGTCTTAGCACAATTAACAACAAAACACATGTTAAACAAAGAAAATAAAGAAATTTGTGAGATAATCATATTAAAAATGTTCCAAAAATCCAAAAGACACAGCCGAGAAACAGCTAGCACCCACCCAACAGTCAAAAAGGCCATGCCACTAAAAATGCAAACTTTAGGCTTAATGCAATCTCAGTGGTTGACTGAAAGCTAAATCTCTCACCATACAGGTGTTACAAAATGTTCAACCAGATACAGAGAGTGAAGCTGTGTTCTGTATAAGCTTGTAAATGTGTTTATTTGGGACATGGGAGTCTATGGGGACTGACCCACTGTCCCTAGTGGACATTATAGGAACTGCAGCACAAAAAACAGCACATCGTTGTTTTTTAGGTCCAGAGGCTTCATAATCCATTTCAAAATCAACAAAAGTTTTTAAAAAATCGTTTAAGTCCAGTTTAAATCCATTACAGAGAGGCGGTGCTAACAGAAGGTCGGGTGTAACAGTGATGACGTCACTGGCTCTAGGCTGCCTGTATGAGCAGAACTTTGTGCCATCAGAAACTGAATTTGAACATATTCAAATTTGAATTGCTCAACTTGAATAAAAGCTTCTAAAACTGAATTTGAATTATCCTAATTTGAAATCCAATGTACTGGTTTGAACAGCTACAATAAGCATAACAGTTACTGCTAGGCTATTATTTGTTGACATGATGCCTTTTCTTATAGAGGTAATACATTTATCACCAACCTGAGAGTTTATCCGCCAGTCATTTGACATGACGAATGACTTCTGAACACTTCACCTGTGCCCCGCTGCTGTAGGTCTGCTTAGTAACACTCTGGGTCCGCAGGTACAACATATTAATCTATTAATCGGCGCTCGATTACTCTGTCGCTCTCTCGAAGGACCTGGATGTAAGTCCCAAAAAACTGAATTTATGAACTGAAATTGAAATTTAGAACTGAAACTGAATGGTGAGAAGTGAAATTGAAATTATTGGAAAGCAAAATTTTTAAAAGATTAATTAAAGTTTGAAAGCAAATGAATTCATTTTCAAACCAGTACATTTGATTTCAAATTAGGTTAATTCAAATTCAGTTTTAAAAAGCATTTATTCAAGTTTCAATTCAGATTCAATCTGAGCGATTCAAATTTGAATTGAACTAATTGAAATTCAGTTTCTGATGCCACAAAGTTCTGCCCTTAACCTGCCTCTCCGTACAACTTTGATATGTATACACTGTTGAATTTGTCATTTATAATGTTTTACTGCAGTCTTTGTTCATATCATGGCTTTTTGGGGGGAATGTGGATGGTTTTGGATGCAGTACCACGATCGACCACTAGCACTGCTGTGGCGCTCTTCTCAAATGTAAATTTAAATAAAGTGCAGCTTCGTGGAAACAGCAGTGTTTTATGCAGTAGGTTCTTTCTGACCTTTCATGCAGATTACTGGGTTTTATTTCATTTGCTTCACTGCAGGGTTACAGCGGGACATTCAATCTGGAGATGCAGGCTAAGCTGTAATCTGTGTCACCTTCATTCAGCCTCAGCAGAGAGGTCAGAGGTGGCTGTGAGGAGGCACGAGTTTAATTTGTTTTTCATAATTCGGGGAGCGCTCAGTGGAGGTTTGTGTGTCTGTGCAGCTTCTGTGTGTGTCGGCGTGTGTTTGAGCACAGTTTTAGACGCAGACAGTCAGAAGATGTATTATCTCAGTTTTTCAAAGGACGGTTCCTCCTTCAGTCAAACCAAATAATCAGGAAGGCCTTTGAAGCTCTGCTGACGGCTGGAGCTGGTGGCCTGTGAACCTCCCTTGTAGTTCAGCAGCTCGTCTGCTATCTGCTGCAAAACTGTTTCGGGGGGTGGGGCCTGTCTGGCAGGTCTCGCCACAGAGAAGGTTGATGGGAGTTTTTAAGTAGGGAAGGCACTTCTGAGCACTCGCTGGCTCATGCAGTGGCTGGAGGTTTGTGCTGTGAGTTGCTTTGGAAAAAAGTGTCGTCTCCCTAATAACAGGCTGAAAAGCATGTGAGCGTGCATGTGAGCGTGAGCAACCAAGTAAACAGAGCTGTGAAGAAACAGGACGCTGCGGTTTAATTTTTTTTTCCAAACCCAAACAAAGAGTTTGATTTGTTGAGCCGAGAAGTTTCTGGGGGTCAGACTTAAGCAAACAACAAATTAAAAGCTCGAACTTTAAGGTTACACAAAGGACCGAAAGGTGGGAATCAAACTGTGCTTCTCGCTCTCACCTCGGCCCAGCTCTCAAATGTTTAATCTCTGTACTCCTGGAGAAACTTCACTGAGTGTGCACGGCAGTAAAAGCAAAAATAAATACTGGAGTAAAGTACAGTTACCTGAAAATTGTCTTAAGTGTAGTAACAAAGTATTTGTACCCCGTTACTTGTGGCTAATTAGCACTCTGTCTGTGTTTCTAACAGGGCCTTGTACACATACGAGGATGAAAGTAACGACCTGACGCTGGCGGCGTCCGGAGGTAAGTCTGACTCCCTCCATTGTTTCGTCTCTGCTGTGACTCCCTCTCCTGTCCCGTCGCTGACATCATTTCTGTGTTTTTAATGAAGAAGGCTTTGCCGGCTCTAATTCATTTCTGCACACCGGCGGCTGTAAATCGCGATGAGCTCTGCAGCGTCTGCTGAAGCTTTGGGGGTAAAAACAATCATGCTCTTTGTCTCCTGATTGTTACTGAGCCATCAGAGAGATTCATTATCATTTCTGCTAATGACGCGCTGCAGGATCGTTACAGATTAATGGCACCCCTCCTTATTCGATGCTCACTCTCACACTGTATGTGTTGTGTGTCATTTGTTATCCAGGATTTAGCAAATGTACACACGGTGGTTAATGTTAAACATCAGAAGGAGAGTGAAAGTCTCAATCTGGCTCAGTTCGCACACATTCATTCATCGATGGCTTTGATCTGTGTGTACATGTTTACTCTGGCAACACAGACTCAGCAGTTTGTGAAATACTCTGCATTTTATCTCATTTTAATTTTTTCATATTCTTGGCCACGAATAACTCTTCTTTATTCTCAGTGAAATAAACCGAAAAATCCACTGATGTGTGTCCTTGTGCACAAAGCGAAGAGGAAAACGTTCACATATGTGGGCTGGAGGGGGCGGTAGTTTGAGCCCTACACTGATTTGATGCTTTTACGTTGGTTTTGGTTTACACATTCACCTCACAAGCAGAGAGTACGCTTACATGTAAGTAATAAAAACTGATCTTTTAAATTTAGGTAAACGTCTGCTTAAAGCACAGCTAACGACCCAGATAAGACCAAATAACACTACAGTCTGTCCTTGGTTTGCCTGACTGAGGAATTTGATACAAAAGTAAATACATGTAAAGAAGAGAAAAATAACTTAAATTAATAAATACTTTAAAAAACTGGCAGTGGTCATAGTAACCTCCTGATGTTGACCTCCTCTGCTCTCTATTTCACCGAGGTCTGCTTCACTCCCTCACTGAGCTCAAACAGGAAGAGCACACATACGTAAAATTAAAGTGTTTTATCCATGAATGTCTCATCTGAATAACGCTCTGTGAGTCTAATGTAAACATCAGAGTATAAACGAAGTGCTACAGTTCAATTTGATTTTCAATTCAATTTTATTTATATAGCGCCAAATCACAACAACAGTCGCCTCAAGGCGCTTTACATTGTAAGGTAGACCCTACAATAATACAGTGAAAAACCCAACAATCATATGACCCCCTATGAGCAAGCACTTTTGCAACAGTGGGAAGGAAAAACTCCCTTTTAACAGGAAGAAACCTTCGGCAGAAAGAGGCTCAGGGAGGGGCGGCCATCTGCTGCGACCGGTTGGGGTGAAAGAAGGAAGACAGGATAAAACACATGCTGTGGAAGAGAGCCAGAGATTAATAACAAGTATGGTTGAATGCAGGGAGATCTATTAACACATGGTGAATGATGGTGAATGGTGAATTGAATGGTGACATGGTGAATTTCCATGCTGAAAGATCCACTTCTCGATCAATGTTTGTAAAGATGGGCTCAGGTTATCATCAAGTATTTCTTGGGATGATGCAGAATTCATAACTGAATCTGTGAAAGCAAGTTTCCCAGACAGCAAAGAAATTCCAAACAGTCACTTTGCCCTGCGTATATACTCCACATTCACTGTAAAATTGTAACACTTGGTCTTGTTGCACATGGTTAAATGTATGGCATATTTTTTATAATTGCGCAAGATGATGATGATGATGATTTTTTTAAAATCATTTGGAGATATTTTACCCTACTGGATAGATCTTTCCAGACTCAGACATCCACATCTGAAGGTATTAGAGAGCTATTAGCTTCTTGGTATAATAACTGGTTGTCCTGTCTTCCTCCCCTCACCTCCAACCGGCCACGTCAGATAGCCACTCCTCCCTGACCCTGGTTAAAAGGGAGTTTTTCCTTCCCGCTGTTGCCACATCCTTGCTCATTGTGGGTCGTCTGTTTGTAGGGGTTTTCTCTCTAACACTCTTTACAATATAAAGCACCTTGAAGCAACATTTGCTGTGATTTGGTGCTATATTAATAAAACTGAACTATAAACAGCAGAACCCTGTCTCAAAAGTTCCACCTGTCACACACTAAGGAGGTTTCAATCACTGACATCTAACCTGGAACCACTAACTTAAAGAACGAATATATATAATAAAGCCTATACACCTTGCTTTCCTACCCCACCCCTTTGCTTCCTTGCCTTCCTCATTACACCCAGATCCCTACCCAGCCCTCTCCCTGCCCCTTTGACTGATAACCTTTGCTTCTGACAACCATGACCCCCACCTTCCACAAACAATTTCATACCTCTGCCGGTAACCGCCCACGTAGACTACATCTTTCCAATACACAGGGGGCCCCTGCCAGTGCCAAGTCTCACACACACACACACACACAAAAACCGGACGTCACCACCTCGCCAGCACCAGACCATCTGTGGAGCCTTTGTATGTCGTCGCTGCGAGCCAAGTCACCTTGCAGTTGCACAACTACTTTTACCTCTCACAGGCACCGCACACTTCAATTAGCTACACAGTCAGCAACAATGTGCGTCTTTGTGTGTGTATTTGTATGGCGGCAGGAGGCATTTTCGGTGTGTGTGTGTAGGTGTGGAAGTGTGCTCTGAAGGAGACACTGTAGCAGGAGTGCACAAATACAGGGGGCCAATGTGATTTCAGCCTCTCTATTGAAGTGGTGTAATTGGGAGCATGACCGACAGTGTAGGGACTGGAATGCTATATGTCAGACTAACTGCTTTTAGTGCCTTCTCTCTTTCCCTTTCTCTCTCGTTTGTGCCTCGCATCCAATCGCTTTACATTGCCGGTTTTCACCTCCCACCCCTCCATCCACGTGTCTTTCCTGAATGGCAATGGCAGCTCATTCTTTCCTCAGCCGCACATCCTCGCCAAGACTGCGCGCTGCGTGCAGGGGGTCGGGGCCCGCTCACCTCGACCCGACCCACCCCAAAACGAGGAAAAACAGGTCTTTGTATCAGCTTGTAAGCAAGATCTGAAGTTTCACCCACTCAGCGATGCAGAGGGACCTTGACTTTGACCCCGCGTTGTATCGGGCATCAACCAAAATGGGAGCTGTAAATGCAGAACAGTTTTCATTGAAAAGAATGTTGATCACCAGATAGGCCAAATTGTCTGAAAACACCCCTCCTACAAGGTGTTTGTTCACATTCTCACTTTCTCTTATTTTATTAGAGTGCTCGCTTCTTGAAAAGTAGCGATAATGCTGCGGCACTGTAAAAAAAAATTAGACCTTTCGGAGAGGTAGCCCAGCGAAGCTTAGCACCTAATCCACTTAGAAACCCTGCCCTCGAGTCCTTCTCCTTTCTTTTTCTTTTTCCTATGTCTTGTTTACCTCGAATGCCTCCCTCGCTGCGACTCAAATCTGTCTCAGTTTTTATGCCCCCCGCCCCTTCCCTCCCAATCCTCTCTCCCTCTGTGTGTTTCCTTCTCTCAGATCTGTGACAGATAGAAAGAGGACTACAGGGCCACGGAGTGGAGGCTGTGAAAATCTCACCACACTTTTAATGACTTTTAATGAGATTCATAAAACATGCAGAAACTTGCAGAAAAAGGGAGAGCGTGCGAGGGAGAGAGAGAAAGAAACAGAGGGAGGGAGTGAAAGCGAGAGAAGGAGAGAAAGCAGCACCGCCCGCCACCAAGCTGACAGCGAGCAGGCTTGACATTTGGCCTCTCGTAATTAGGGAAGTGCCAGATTCCGTCCCACTAAATCTCAGCTCAAAATCATTATTCTCGACGGTGTTGACTCCGCAATGTCCGACCCGCTTAAGCCCTCCTCTGTGCTTTTTTGTCGCCCCCCCACCACCACCACAGCCCACCACCCCACTCCCCCTCTCCCCCGTAAATATCGCAGCCAAAATTACATTACAGTTTTGCGCTTGCCTCCCCCTTAATTGCTTGCCCTCCAAACACAATCTGCTTTGGCAATACATAAGATGGTATGTGAGTTAACAGCGACAGTGAGTTGGCAGCGAGGCAGCTGAGCGGCGGTCTGTGAAAAAAAGGGAGCACTAAGACGAGGAGATAAAGTGTGGAGGAGAGCTGGAGAGGAGCTGATCACACACAGACAAGCTGGGGAGCAGCAGACAGATGCCATGAGAGCACGGCTGTCATCCGCACAGCCAGGATGGAGGGAGGAGAGGGAAGAGGAGTGGAAGGAGAAAAGTAAAGGAAAGAAGGGGGCAAAGAAGGCTACTGAAATGGAGAAAACTGTAATGAGAGGAACGAAATGGACGTGGGATGGAGGAGACCAGGGAACATTTAGGTAACGGGAAAAAGAGAAACGAAGAAGAAACTTTTAGGATTCAGAAAGACGGAGTTTAAATGTGAAGTAAACGCAGAACGCTTTCACTTTCTTTTTCTAAAAACTCGTGCAGTGATTGACAAAGGACACATATATAATGCATCCTGACACTTCACGGTGCAATAATAATAAA
>VOQK01030442.1:0-24432 GCA_015052645.1 Benitochromis conjunctus
CAAATTACTAAATCCTAAGAAAAAAAAAAGATTAACAAAAAAGTATCAAAACCAAATGCGTTTTGTTTGTTGTAAAAGCAAGAAACCACCTTTGGCCCAGCAGTGAAACCCCTTGGATTCCCAGTTAGCTTGGCAATAAATACAGCATGAAAATAGCTGCAGATTAAAGCTCAATTAGTCAAGGTTTTTGCAGCTATGTACCATAAATGCTGTTTCTCTTATCCGCACCTCTGTTTCTAGCAACAATATATGTGTACGTTCAAGCAGAATGAAATACACTGAGAAGAAAGGCAAGACTCACAGAGACACATGCATGTCTTATCTAATTGCACTGAAAAGGTTTTATTGTACAGACCTCCATGGATGGGATCCTGTTTTTTCCCTTCCTTTCTTCTCTTCTTTTCTCTCATGCAAATTGAATTATTGATGGTTTTATCGAATACTAGTAATATCTGATGTATTATATCAATTAAATTATTAATATCAACTTGTTATTATCCTTACAACAGAATTTAACAAAATAATTTTTTGTAACAATATTTTTGGTCAAATTTATACTAAAAGTCTCATTTCAATATCAGCATAAAAAGGTGTCTGTGATGACAGACACTGAGAAATTTGTGCTTAAGTAATCCAGATCCTTAAATTCAGAGTAACATCTTTAAGTTTCCTGAGGCATTTTGCTTAACATCACAGACTCATCCACAGGTGACAGAAAATACCCCGTGGCACACTTTGCAGTTTGCAATGGCAAACTTTGTTCTCTCCCACATAGAAACAGAGAACATATTTAGTTTTCTGTTCTGGCCGATACTTTTGCAAACTCTTGCATTTGACAAAGGGAGCTTGAAGAAAAGGTATAGGCTAATTTTAAATCTAATTCTAGTTTCAAGTGCCTGCCAACAGAGTAGCAACAGAATATACTTTGTTACACAGCTGTATTGTTGTTTAATTGGAATATATTATTATTATTTGTTCTTAATTGTAGAATCCAAGTGATGGGGTAATCTTGTCTGCACTCAGGTATTTTTACTTGATCAAATCTTCCCTGTGAACACAAAAAGGTTGAGCAACTGGAACAATTCATCACTGTAAAAAAATCTAAAACATATATACATTTCTTGTCTTACAACATGTTATTTATTACTAAGCCACATTTATTTGTATACATATGTGTTTCATATTTTAGTCAATACAGCCTATGTTTGATTGTTTTAACTTTGAATAATGCAGTAGTGATGAGTTTGAAAAAATCAACGGTTATCTTGAGGAAATGTTAGTACCAGTAGACACTGCGTCATGTGTTAGTCGCCTCCACGGGACAAAGAAAAATGATGTCTAATATCCAAAATGTGCAATGGCAAATAAAAGTTTACTCCCATCAATTTGAAAACCTTTAAAAATAGAGATGCAGTGCTGTGATGGAAAAGTTAATTTGGCAGTCTTGTGATAAAGAGCAAGACTAAAGAGCAAGAAACAGTGAACCCGTCATATGTCATCAACAATATGTTTTATAGCCCAGAACCTTAGTGAGAAATCATCTCCTGAACCCCATATGAGGGTCAGACCTGCAGTAAACAGTAGGTGTTAAAGCTTTTGAAACTGTGACACTGCTTCATTATATATATATACAAAAAAGGATATGCAATGCGAGTTTTTTATCTGTACACTAATTAATCCCCAAAGGAAAACGTGCGTTTTGTGTCATTTTATTTTGCTGCAAAAATGTAGAATGCAAAAAAAGCTTTAACCTAATTGTTCTCTCAGCGACTGCTCAAAAAAAGAAATGTTTCTTCAGTCATAGCTGTGAAACTTTAAGGCTTGTGAGAGTTATCACTCCCTCTCTCAAAAACGGTTGACCTGGAAAACACTGCCAACCAAACTTATTTGAACAACATCAACAAAGGTGACCCCCGAACAGCAGGGCACACACTGCACTGGCCATGCTTCAATCAGTATTTAACAGAAAATCAGATGCTCCTGCTTTATTCTCACTGAGTTCTTCCATCAAAAAAGTAATTTAAAGACATAGTTCAGACTAATGTTGCAATTAGTGTGTTCTGCATTGCATTTCCTCTAAAATTAGGTTCTGTAAGAGCTAAAGCAGTATGAATGTTGGTGGCTCTGTGGGCCAACTCAAGACATTTTCACCATTATTTGAATTGCTGATGATAAAGACCTTTTATTAGGCTTTGGACACGAGCTAAAAAGCAGCTTTTAACCTTTATAATCAAATTCATATTAATGATGTAGTTGTGTTTTAACATGCCTAACACCTAAGATGTTTATTAGTCTCGCCCACACTTGGAAAACTAACCCTTTAGTCTATGCATGTGTCCTTGCACCAATGTTTAATTCCACAGTTTACTGTTAATGGCTTTTTTGTAATTGGTAATGTTGGCAATGAGTGCCTCCTCTACTCACAACCCACAACAACAAACCTCTAATAGCGCATTCTCTGTATGTATGGGGAAAAAATGGATGAGAATGGTGAAGCACCCTATCCCTCTATCCGTCACTATTTATAGCCCAAACAATTAAGCTGAGAAGACCTTCATTAGCCTGCTGCTATTCAGCAGGACCCTGAGTCGCCTTGCCAGCCAGCTAAACAGGTGTTCCTTAATAATCACTGCTGAATTGCCAGCAACACTGGTTTGCGATTTTCCCTCCATATGTTTCAAGCTGTTAGCAGTCCTCTACTGAGAAATGAATGACTTTCTAAGCCTCATTACAATATCTTACAGTACACATGGCTATTGGCTGGCAGTCTGACCCTAAAATAAGACAAAATGGCAATGTCCATGACTTTCTGCCACAGTACCAATACAGCACACTTGAGAGTAGTTACGTAACAGTATTATTATGTCAGCAGAATTTTGATCAAAACACCTGAATCTTAAAAATGAGCTTTTTTTTCCTTTTTTTAATACAATGAATGCTAACGCTAACATAATGCTTTGCTGTAATGCTGAGTGATACCGTTTTTGCAATTTTAACGTTAACACTGTAACCTATATAATTACAACCAAACATATATGGCCATTTCTAATGCTGCAAGTGACAGAAGGCAGGAAATCTGTAGCTGTGCCAGGAGCTGTAGATGACAGGCTGCCAGAGATTTTATAAATACTGCAGCGGTGTGACACCACTTTATCCAATTAGGTTCTGGTTCATTAATTATCTGATCAAGCAGTGCTAGAATATAATCAGCATTTGTTGTATAATAGGAGGATGAGTTTGGTTTGGTAATTTTTCAAGCTGCAAGTATGAGCCAGGTCTTGAAAAACAATTAAAAATGACCAATTAGACAACAACAATAGCATCACATAACAACAGCATAATAAAACAGTGATATAATAATAACAATAATAACAGTGATGTTTATGATTAAATCTCAGAAGTCACAAATAAACAAAGACTTATGCAGTTTTCTGCTGAATTAAATGGAAAAATACACTCCCAGCCTCTTTCAGGACAGTATGACCAACACTGTACTGCACTGCCAAACTCCCCAGTTTAATTCAGCGATGGAAAGGAGCTATACATGAACATGTAGGTCTGTAATTCTGTTCATTGTACCTACCAAAATATAAAACTTTTCTGTCTTAGTTGAATTTTATGGTCTCTGTGCCTTGTCCATTAAGAATCTGTCAGTTGCTTTTAAGGGCTTTGAGAAGAGTTAATGTAATTGGACACTCTGAAAGTCTACCCAAACTTCATCTGCAGATAATATATTCAACCCTCTAACAATGTATTCATCTTGTTTCATTTCTTTTTCCAGATTGTGCCTTCCTGTGCCAGTATTTCACTTAAATCCGGTTACCAAAATTAGACGTCTACATCCACTTGTAACATATTCTGTAAACATTCCTGCGCTTGATATGTTTATAAGAGGGTGAACAATTCTCACTTTGTATTTAGGTAAGCCACTTTTGTGACGTTCTACCTGAAAATCACTACGCTGATGATACACATTTGTGCTTTTCTGTTAAGCCCAACAGCCCCTCTGATCTTAGTGATTACAGCAAATGCTTGGCTTCATCTTTGACCAACATCTGCATTTTGAATCCCACATCTCTAAGCTCAATTGGACTTGTTTCTTTAAAAACGTGTTTCTTTCTTTGCTATTATCCAGTCATCTGGAACTTTTAGTACACACGTACATTTTCTCGAGCCTTGAGTGTTGTAACTCACTTTTCTTAGTATTTCTTTGTAACATCTCTAATTGATGCAGAATGCAGCAGCAGTAAGGCTGATAACAAAAACTGGCTGGTGCACACATATCACACCTATTCTAGCTTCCCATTACAGAATCCTAATAAAATTCAGAATCCAGTTTAAAATCCTGTATTAACATATATGTTTATATATCAGAGGTACTGAGACCGTATCACTGTAGCCGACTTGTCGGATCAAGGTGCCTTAATTGTTCCATGCTCTTACTTTAAAACCAGATGTGACCACATTTTTGAAGTTGCAGCAACCAAACTTTGTAACAACATTCTTAAGCCTATCAGATCGGCTGAATCTGTTATTTGTTTTAAACGACTACTGAAAACTAATTTTTATAGGTTAGCTTTCCTTTAATCTTTCAGCACGTATGGAAGTTTGTATGTCGGCAGAAATGTCAGACTGTATAGTTGATTATGTGTCTGTTGGTTGGAGCATGTATGCTTATCTTTAATGTATGATTTTGGTCACACACTGAAGTGCTTTCTAACTTTGTGTTTTGAAAAGTGATGCAAATAAAGTTATTATATCTCCTACAATGATAGGGTGATATTTCTATTAATTTAGTCACTATCCATCTGCGGCATTGTACCACATTAAATAGAGCTGTCAGTCTGTAGTCTCTCTGTAATTATAATAAAATACTAATGAGGGCAGAAGTGACCTGTTCAGACATGCCCACGCTTTCAAATGTCTACTCCAGATGGCAGCAGGTACAAAGGAGTTTTGGGGAAGAGACATTTATCCATCAGCATAGGTGAGACCTGTCCTACCAATCTTTTCTTACTAATTTGGCCAGTTTGCCAAAAGATTATATATTTTCCCACTTTTACTATCATGTCTAATTTGAGGTATGGTATTTTAAAAGCTGAAAAAATGTATTCAAGAAGATTTGTTTGAAGATCAAGTCTATGAGTTGATTAAAATATCTGAACAGATGCTTCCAAGAAAGGTACAAATCAAGGACATACTGTTTTTACAACAGAGTCAAGACAGTCAATATTTGTTTAAATGTAATCACAGAGCTACACTACAGAATCTTTAATATTTCTTCTTCATTTTACATGCTTTGTAAAATGCAGCACATTTTTAACACATGATTTAACACATATACAGTTAAAGTTGATATTTGATCTGTCTATGAGGTGACACTGACATAGTAGTAACATTAGGTTGCAACAAGTCTTTTAGAATGACGAAAGACAACTGGTCAAACCTTCCAGTTTAAACTGCTTAAACTTCTCTGCACCTGATCTCCAACTGCCAAGATCTACAATATTAGCAAGGCATAGATCAGTGAGGCCATGTCCCTCTTTCACTCATACTGCCACTCTGCTGTTCAAGAGAGGAGAGTGAGGTGCATAGATAACCACTGATATACACAAAGAAATGTCCACAGGTCTGGTTTAAAAGGAAAGTCGCTAGATGAATTCATAGCTCATGACGGATCAGATTGAAGGATTGCCAATGACCTCATTAAACTTCTTTCATGCACAGTTTATTCTTAATTTTTCTCTAACAAAAATGTTTCACTTTAAAGATACAACAAAGAGTCACATGGCGATTTGCATTCATTTGCTTTGTGATAATATTTGATCATCACATCAAAAAGTGTCTCATATTTGGACAAATTTTTGTCGTTGTCATCATTTGCCATGATTTCTGTGGGAACATAGAAAGCGGATAAGCCCAGAATCATCTGACGTGATGTTGCATGCGTTCTTAATTCAGTGTTTACTGGCAAATAATAATGCTTCGGTGAGAATATGACAGTGAAAAAATTATAATTTTGCCAGGTCTCAAAATGATATCATGATATACAGATTCCTGTATGCCAGCAATTCCATACAGTAAATAGATGAATAAGCAATTCACAGGTGAAAGTCAAAAATTATAATTATAAACTGACTTAAAACTTGACCTTTGGACAAAAAAGCATCTTGACTTGAAAAAAGCCTAATATAGTGATGCCAAAGATTAAACAAAACTTGTAATTTCAAGTTGTAGTTTAATTTTGATCTACTGAGTAAGTCATAGTTGTCATTAAAGCATTTTTAAATATAAATACATTTATATTATAATCGCAATATAAAAGGGTTTACATGACACGTAAACTGAATTTATTGTAGCATCTTATATTGGTGAGTGTGATGATACAGTGCCCAATAGAAATAAAGCAGTTTGTAACCATTCTGTTAATATTTCATAAATCTATTTTACTCAAAAAAACACCACATACAATATCAGGTAACTGTGAAGAGATAAAGCTAAACTGAGAATAACAAAACCAGCAACTTCAGCAAACACATGCAAAATGTGTGGTTTGTAGTCATCAGTGTTGCAACACATCAGTACACATTAATAGATTTCTGTAGGTAAAAGCCAGCTGCAGATCACTCTTGAGGTCCACCAGTGTGCTTCTGTTTCTCACTTGTTTTTAATGCTGTTCCTATTGTTTTCCTTGTTCAATAATATATGGCACATATGCTTGCTACTGAGACTAATGTTTTTGGTATGGGATTTGTGCTGGATTAAGCTTCAAAAGAATGGCTGATAGTCTGTTGTTCGGAGCTGGCATGCTCCGTTCCCCACAGGGCTGCTGGTTTAGAGCAGTTTGGATTTGTAAGAAGAAAATAGAACCAATATTATGCAATCGTGTTTTCTTTTTTTTTTTCTTCTTTTTTTAACCATAATATGTAGAGTATATGCAATCGGATGCATACTGGCTGATGGGTAAAGTTAAAAAGTCACAATAACAGCCCATGCTTGATGTCTTGATGCTTGCTCAATCATCCAGGTAAGTAAATCCCAAAACGCTGATTCTGTTCATCTGGATGTAACGCTTTCAGTGGGAGAAACGTTTCGTCACTCATCCAAGTGACTTCTTCAACCCATGCTTGACAATTGCAATACGCTGCCACAGTGACTCATGTATTCAGCTCAGGCCAAAAGTTTTGTTTAACAAGACCCAACGTATATCCTTTTGTATTGAATTGTGGGTAAATAAATCAAACTCTGTTCACTTTTTAAGTGATCCTGTTTTGATGAAAGGACTGTATCAATTGAACTAAATGAAATATGTTTGCTCTGATTTTGATGACGCATATAATTTCATTAATCATGGCTGAACGCTTTTCTAATATCTTAATCAGCAGCAATTACCAGCCTTTCATCATCACCTTACTGCTTCGAGAATCACAAGTGGCATCAAGGGTTGTGCACATTGGCTCATCATCACATGCTCTCTCAAGGGTACACCACTTGTCCAGCATCTCAGAGGCCCTGATTGCATACAAACAAGTGATTCTGTAATCTAAATGTGTGTGCAAAGCTCCCTCTTATCTCAACATGCCTATGGGTAACAGAGTAGCATGATTGCAGTAAATAGAAACCGCCCACCACCAATACTCAACTCCTGTAGGACACAGGCCACCAGTGTATGGTGCACTTGATTCTCAGACTGCTTAGTACTTCACAATTACAAGAATGTGTTATTATAGTTGATAGAGTTAGAGGTTAGAGGAGTGGTAGGGACCTGTGATTGACATCAAGTTCCTTGAAAATGAAACACGTGGCTTCTTTATGAACCTGATAAGATGCAAAAGGAGGCTTGTTTTTTTTTTATTTATTATTATTTCATCCCCAGACGGTGTCAAGGCAAAGCAGTAATTTATGCTGTAAACAGAGCTGCAAATCTCTTACAGAGAATCCTGTGGACTCACACAGGAAAGTCACAATTTATCTTTTATAACACACATCAATGCAGATTTTGCTGCACTCAGTGATTATGTTTTAAGTGGTGAATAGCCTTAGTTACGCTTAGATCTGTTTTTTTCATGAGCTGTGATATGTGCTTACAGTATTGTTATAGCATAAACAACCTTGACAGTTCACCACTACAATTCAGCAAGCAACAGACAACTAAGAAATACAAAGAGATATGATTGTTGCATGCCACTAGACGAACTTCAGTGCACCTTAACATCGAGTTTACAAGTCTCTGAAACTCTACTGGCGAGACAGACAACTAGTCTTCTAAAACAATATTCATAAGTTAACCACCTAATGTGTCACAGGAATGTTTCATCATGTTTCCCTGCTAGACCAAAACCTAAGCAAAATGCTCCTCACAGCTTAACTTAAGACGGCTGCTAGATTGTCTCAAGGGTCTATGTTTTTCCTTTAATTTGTCATCTCTATGTATAGCACAAACAGCTAAATGGATGTTCCCACCGTGCATCTGCACATAACAATTCAGCATAAGCTTTAAGATCCAAAGTAATAAGTTATGCTGATATCCAAACACACTTAATCATGTCACTGTTGACAGGTTGGATGATTACTCTCACAGGAGGGAACCGTAGCCTAGCAACAAAATCACGAGAAGATGATTTAGGAGAAGCCTGACCATGCAACAGTTAGCCGGTCAGTGTTGTTAGCATAACGCATGAAACTCTGCAGGCAGGTTACAAACGTGACAAAAAAAAAAAAGCTAGATTTCCTTTTTACACCAATTATAATAATAAATAAAATATTTCAGAATTACAGAGAAAATTAAATTATATCAAATATTACAAACATTACCCAATAATTATCGAAATGATTACATTTCATTGAACAGATTACACGGTTATGCAGTGCCATCTGAGGTACTGATGTCAGAAATGACTAGTAAGACTCAACAGATGTCTGTCAGCAGCCAGAAAAGGTTCACACGAACATTAGAAACTTGTATTACTTACCAGTGTGTTTTACATCAAAGTCCTGGGCACCCCACAATGCACAAGATTGACCAACACTGGAACTGTGAAGCCAATAGTGGAGCTGTTTGTTATCTTGTTTGTGACCAAACTTTGACAAAAAATAAAATGTAAAACACAGCTATAGCAAAAATAAGTGAAAAAAGAACGGCTAAGGCCTATTTGGAGCAGAACTTGTTATATATTTAATGACTAATTTCCCTTGACTTTTTTCCACTGTGTGAGACACAGTGACGTGATAAACTCATGACAGATCGCAGAGGACTGGTCAGGAGATTTATATATCTTTAGTCTTCTGCTGGTACTAATGTCTGACCAGTAAATAGACAGGCACTAATTCTCATTTAAGCCATGCTTTCCGTTGGTATGAATATTCCTTGAAATCAAACCAAAGGCAAGAAGTAAATGGACTGAAGAGTGTCAAAAGGAAAAGAGAACTCATATGCTGCAAGGCAAAGCTCGAGAAGCCAATATAGTAATCCAGAAATCATACTGGTGGTGGCATTAGAGAGGTGTTGTGCTCCCAGTGTGTAATCCCCGTGCCTCCGCCTCTTTGTGTCCACCTTGTCTCCAGCTGTGATAGAGGCACTGAGTGATAGAGCAGTTCTGAGTGCTGCCGCCGCCGCCGCCGCTCCTGCGTCCTTCCTGCTACAGCAGCAGTCTCTGCTCAAATAAATGCCTGGTCTGTCACAGTTCTTTGCTGCAATGCATTAGATTCATGCACTCCCTCCCTCTTTCTGCCCTCCTCCCTCCTTGCTCACTCTTGTTCGTTCACTTGCCTCAGTCACACGTGAGGAGACACAGTGAGAGTCTGGAATACAAATAAGCTGTCTTTCTTAAAGACGTGATTGTGCTTCTTCAATTTGATGACTTTTTTTTTAAAGTCAGACTGAACGAGTGTGGTGAATAAAGTAGATGTGATCTTGAGATGACAACATTCAGATTTTCAGTGGACTGGGTTGTTGCTGAGCATTGTTTTAAACCTGGTCCACGTTTTGTTTTCGTTGTTTTTTTCTTTTTTTTTTTCTCTGTGATCTTACATAAATCTTGCAGGATCATAAACTGATATCGTCCATTTCAGTTACAAAATAAATGGCGCAAAAAAGCGTAACATAATGTCAATGACAGTAACAAAACAACAAAAAAAAACCTACACATGTAACAGATGCAGCATGTTGATTCTGCCTGTGAAAATCTTCTTTCTGGTATTTCTATCTTCTTTCACTAAATAACAATATGACATGTTTGGTTTTTAAACCTGTTCGAATGTGCGCTGGATTTTAAAGAGCACACAGGGTCCATATCAGCACTGCGTTAGTCGAAACTGCATATTATAGACTGCAAATAAAACATTATTTGCACTTCTAGAAAAGACCGTCACAAAATGTGTTACAATAAGCTGAATAAAGCTGCAAGAGCATGAAATCAGCCGAAACATATTAAACCTAGTCATTCATTTTTAGATGATCCTTACTGTGACCTGTGAAACAGAAAGAATAGATACGTTTAAAAGTAATCACATTCTTTTGATGTGTTAATGAACCTGATAATAAGTTTATTGTATAACTCATTCCTGGAGCATTAGACTCTGCTGTTTTATCAAAGCTCCTGTAGTCTTAGATATAGGCAAGGTTTCCCTTTACATCAGTGCTGTAACACATCGGGTCATGGTACCTCTTTAGTGATGCAGCCACAGAACTTATTGACTACGCTTTCTGCTCATGAAAATTAGTTTGAGATCTGATTTTTCTTTAATGACATCATCTTTAGCTGTAGCTTTCTGATTTGTTTCAAGAAATTTCTTGTTGTGCGAGAGAGTAAAAATATCCCCAGTGGCACTTCCAGGGTTTTTGGAGTCTGGGCAGATCTGGGGTTAAATAGTCTTTTGTCATAGCAACATTTCCCAGGCAAGGAGAGTAAATCTCATAATGTAAACTGAATTAATAAATAGCTTAATAATAGTCGAAAACAGGGATA
Source organism: Benitochromis conjunctus (assembly GCA_015052645.1). Lineage (NCBI taxonomy): Eukaryota > Metazoa > Chordata > Actinopteri > Cichliformes > Cichlidae > Benitochromis > Benitochromis conjunctus. The sequence continues at coordinate 10,968 of VOQK01030442.1, forward strand.
TCAATTGTAGTTCATGCCACGGAAAACCACAGTGTGAAATGGGCCAGAGTAAAGCCAATGAACAATAAAAAAATAAAAAAAATAAAAGGAAAATAAAAATGTAAAACGTCCCCAAAATTTTCCCACTCTTTTATTGTTGAAAAGTGTAAGGTAAGTGTTTAAACAGCTGATGAAAAGCCCAAGAAAAATGAGCGCAATTTTGAAACTGATTTACTACATCTGACATACTACAGATTGACAGAGCTTAAAAATGTAAAATGATGTTTTAAAAATGTAAAACCTTTTCTCATTTCCATTAGAGTGAAATAAGTATGTCTGTGTACATGTTTAAAAAAAATAAGACGATTTCCTGATCACAGCATAGTCCAGCCTACTGCCCCAGTTTCCCACAGTTAACAGCCACAGAACCAGTAACTGACAAATGTAATTTAACTGACGTGTCATGTTACACACTTGTGACTTTTGTGTGTATGATTCTTCCTTATAATGTTTGTGCCTTTAAAAACACATTAAATCAGGTATTCTAGTTTTCCCTGACATAAGGTAGCCGACTGTCCATCATTATTAAAACAAACAGCTTTAGAAACCAGAGTCGAATCCCAAAGCACGTTAACCACGTGTGCTTTGGGGCAGCAGGAGGAGATTTAAAGGGAGCATTTTCCTTCGGACAGCCAAGCCAAACACAACACAAGTTAATCATTCAATTAAAGTCACTGTTCATTGATGCAGGTGGGAGGAAGACAGCTGTATACAGCCGCCACTCGCATGCTGCACCATCATTAAGCTCTTGTTTTAAGCACAGCTCTGCAAACGCTAGCCTCCAACCCCATCACTCCATTTTTGGATCACTCCCTGAAAGTCACATACTGACCAGGGATCAATTTTGTGTTAAACTAAACTACCAAACCTTCACAATGCTGATCTGTTTAAGAGCTGAGGAGTTAAAGAGGGCAAATAATAGTCTTAAATGGAAGAGTCTGCCGTATCCAAGCTTGGAGGTGACACATCAAGTCTGTAGCAACAACAACAGGAAGTTGTCAACATGCACTTAATCCAAACAACTGAAAAACAAACGTGTTTTGGCCACATGAACTGCATAGCCACTAACCCTACTTGCCATATTTGCATTCATTTGACGTTTGCATCCCCTCCTGGAGAGCGAAATCACATAGAAAGTTGCTGTTCTGACACAGCATGCATTGACAGGTTCACACGTCAAGCGGTTAGAATGAGACTTTCAGGGAGAGATCTGAAAGTAGCGAGAGGCACTGGGAGCACTGCAGTACCAGGAGAGTTCAGGTCTAACTTTTGGGAGATATTACTGGCACTCATACGAGTACTTTTCTAAACTGCGAACAGACACACATGATTATTATTATTATTTATTTTTTTTGCTTTTATTTATATCTTATGTGTTTGTATTATTTAGTTCTGATGTACAGCACTTTGTGTCAGCTGTGGTTGTTTTTAAAGTGCTTTATAAATACAGATGATGATGATGATGATGATGATGATAATATTACTGATCAGAGGAACACATGGCATCATGAAATGTGAATGTAACAGGGTTTTCAGTTAAACACACTGCACCGTTTCTCATTATGGAGCTGAATTAAGCAGCAAATGTACAATTTACTAAAGAAGCAGGAACAAATTCGATTAAATGTTTTGTATTTTTCAAAACATAGAATGTTTGATTTTCCAAAAAGCATTTATAACGGTGTACTGGATGTTTTTGATTACACATCTGAATCCTTTTTTTAAACATAGTAAACACTGCAAGTGGGAATGAGCTAAAAACAGACCAGACAATAGATTAATAAAAGACATTTTACAGCCCATTCAATACTAAATAAAGTTTCTTAGATGAATTTATGTATGTGTTATTTTTTTTTTACTGTTTTTAGATGTCTTTCTCTCAGTAGGTAGACAGTAAAGCTGGTACGCCAGAATGTCATACTTCTATTAAATACAAGGAAGAGCAAGCGAATCAGAAACCCAGGGCACAGAGACGCTACAAGTCTAATCAGAAACAGTTTATTCCCAGGCCGGAAAGCACGAATAAAGCAACCAATTCTAAAAAAAAACGTAAGCAATAAATTATTATCAATACACTAAAATCCCCCAGGAATAAACAAACACAATTCGAACAAAACTTATAAAACCCAATGCTCTTTGCGCACTAAAATCCACCCCCAGGTCCGCGATGCCATTGTCCTACAAAGCCAGGACGAATGTTCCTCGTGTTTGAAAACAGGGGAGCACTTTCTCTTCAGAGCGGGGACCGGGCAGGAGCATGAGGAGAAGCCTCCCATCTCCATCTCGTCCCTCCACCGGGCTCGTCCCATCACAGCCCAGCTTATGCTTCACCCCCGAGCCTCTCACCCCCTGCCACAGCGTCTTCCCTCGTGGCATTGCCCTGCAAGCAGAGAAACACTGGCCAGAACCATCGTCTCGGAAGCTGGTCTGGCGACCCTCTCCCAACACAGCTGCACCCGGTGAACAACAGTGGAGACACTACTCACAAATGCAAACAGAGCCCTGCCGTTGATTGCACACGTTGTCCCCTACTGTCGCTGTTCCTGCCGTAGGAACTGGGTTGGCGATCGGGCAGCCCAATCTATCCAACGCCTGGCTTCTATGTGTTCCTCCTCATCATATCTTCCAGTGCTCAGCCAGCTTCCTTTTAATAGGTCCTTTAAACAGCTGAAAGACCACCTGAGGACACACGTGTGCCTCAGCAGGTGATCACTATCAGCCAATTTGTCCCATCCCCAGCCAGTCCACAGTGGATAAAAACAATATAAAACCCTAAAAACATGCAATACAAACATCAGAATAAAATCATGCAAATAAAAACTACACTCACAAATAAAGGCTAAAATCAGAACAAAACCAATTATATAAGACAAATGCAAATTTCCACTGTGTGACAAGTACTGACACAAACATAAGTCTTTAAGAAACAACTCTATTTTTAAATCATCATTTTTCTGTTCTCAAAGGATTCTACAAACAGCCTGTGAGGCATGCTGCTGCTGCCGCAAGTGTTATTCCTCAATGCGCTACCATCAGAACTATTGTTAAAACCTCTTTGTTGGCAGAATAAATGTTTTTTTTTTTTCTTTTATAAATTTGCTCTGCGTGGTAATTACTTATTAGTAGGACACATATGTTTTCCCTTAAGTGGTTTATACATCATTCCCCCCATTTTCAAAATTAATTACATCAGAGGTTCAAAGAAATGGTGGAAATGCAAATGTGGCCCAGTAACACCACTTCTGCAGGAGTGAGAGAATTCAGGTCAGAGAAGAGCAATAGTTCTTTAGGCACAACACAGGACTCTCTCTACGTGTAGTATAAGTTAAGATAAAAGCTTTTATAGAGCCAGATGTTTTTAGATCGTTATCACAAAATTGTTACAGCCTTTGACATTTTGCAGTCTAGACAAATTACCCTCATTACTTCACATTTTTAATGGTCAGTACCAGGGATTATGTCTAAAATGGAGTTTTAGAGCTTTTTGTTTCTTTAGTGAGTTATAAGCTAAGTAGTTTGAATTGTTTGGCAGTTATTATAATCAAATTAAGCAACAACTATAAATTCACTGTGTAGTAGAAATACTGTTTCTATGAGCGTTTCAATAGTTTTGCAGTCCCCTATGTCCTTCCTTCCTACCTACCTACCTTCTTTGAAACCTCTCTATTAAGCTAGAAATTAGCAGCTGTAAGCTGTCATTAAGAATAAATAAAAGGGACTAGTATTAGACAAAGGGATCATCAAAAAACATGGAAAAAAAACCCAACTTGGGCTGAATTGTTTATTTGATAGATGTGTGAGTGAAGCGTACATTTATCTGCACAATAGTACACACAGTAAGTGTTCCCATACTTTAAACTAAGATATGCTCTCTCGGTTGATTTAAAAGTATGCATAGTAGTTAGCGAACATTAAAAAAAAACCCTAACCCTTCAATGAAGAAACTGCAGTTTGTTTTCACTCACTTTTTAGTTTTATTTGCAGGTTCTTATATAAGTGAGTAATTGAAGCTAAAACTAAGGAATTAAAAACAAGTCAGAACTCACAATTTGGTTTGAGTTCTACAGTATTTAATTTTAAATTCACAAAGCGTGAAACGAACAGGCTTTTAATTATGTGTAAGAAAGTAAAAAGCTGCTCTTTGGAGGACATTTGTACAAAGGTAACTGCACGTTGTGCTATATTAATATATTAATAACATAATATTGGCAGGTGGGAATATACATTTTTTTAAAACTTTTTGTGGTTGTAATGGTTCAGCATGGGAAAACAAAACACAACTCAACATAATTTTTATTGTGAACTCCAGTTACACAATGGACCTGGAGCCAGCACAACAGAGCCGGCAGTGCACGGGCAGGAAACTTGGAAATTCCGACACCACTTCACATTTAAAGACAAAAAAGATGGGCAAAATCTGACCGTGCAATGTAAACTCTGTTTGCCAGCAACCAAGCTGCTCTCAGTGTCAAAAGACTCCGCCTCCAACCTAAAGAAACATCTGGAAGTAAGTTCTTTTTAAAAACCTAACATTAGCCTACTGCAACTACCTTGTTTGAGTTGTGGTAGCTACCTGGGTTATGTGCCACTTTGATGTAATATTGCTGTGTGATTTATTACTATTACTGAAGGCTACTCGCCACTGAGCTAACATCTTATCTTATGTTAACATGACAAATAAAAAAGCTTGACAATATATTAAGTAATCCAAAGTATTCAGAATACGTTACTCACATTGAGTAACTTAAAGCAATACATTTTAAAAGTAACCTTCCCAACACTGCTATTCAGCTTCACTAAAATGCAAAGTGGAGAGACATTCCCTGTGAAGGGTTCATTTCTATATATAATTGTGAACCTTATTCACTGTTAAGAAGACAACAGATCAGCAGATCAAGTGAAAGGACATAATTTACGTCCCTGGACACTCGCTTCTTCAGTTGTGAAGGGCAACAGCTCCTCTACTGATGACAGTAAACTCACTCCTTCATTTATATCCGAGCATAGTTTCAGGTCATAAATTCACTGCTATTGTGAGCTCCTGACACAGGTAACCTTCAGGCTAGATTTCATGTAATCTTTTTAGCTCAACAACTTTAAGGTAGGGTAAATGCAATGTTTTAGTTGAATTAAATAATACCATATTCATAAAACTTGGACAGCACTCTTTTTTTCCCAGATGAAATATAGACTACTCTTTTCTACCCGTGACATCATTTTGTTCCGATACAATTATATGTGTTTCAATCAAAATGTGTGGGACCCACAGTATTGTTGGTGTTACTATGTTCATTTATCCTCACACTGACTTACAGAATGCTCACGGGCAATTCAATTGTAATATTTTAGTAGGTTAATTATAATCCCCATGAGTGGAGCTCACACAGGCACTGGGGGGTCAGCTTGGGAGCCCTTTGTAGGAAAGCTGCAGGGGTCCTGTGTTGTTTTGTGCACGGACGGGCTGCAGAGTGCATCCACACTGAAGTGCTTGTGTTACTGTATGTGCAGGTGAGCAAATGTGATGTAAGGCTGTAGAGGCAAAGCAGCACAGATGTTAAGAAATGCGCTAAAGAAATAATGCACTGAAGTGAACGTAAACAACATTAATGTCAGAGTCTGCAGTTCAAATAATGTACATAAACAGTGTTTCAGGGAATAAGTGAATAAAACTATAACCACCAGCAAGCAGTGTGCTATATTAGTAGTTATTTCATTGGAATAATGTCACTGACAATATGTAATATACAGTATTTATATTTTGTTAACACAAGTTCAGAAGTAACATGAAGCCTTATCATGTGTGTCATTTAGTGCACAGATGGCTTACAGAGTGAAGCAATGCTCAACTGAAGTGTTTGTGTTTCTGTATTTCCAGAGCAAAAAAACGGTTTAGGGGAAACTGTTACACACTCGTGCATGCCTGGAAGTGTCTTTGTGTCCAAGTGTACAACGCATTGTTTCCAGATCGAAAGTTTAAGAGAAAATAATTCTTACAACTTTCAAGAGGGAAATGGAAAAAAGAAAGGGGCACCAATCATTCATGGCCCCAGAATGCCCACTGGATACTGAATACAGCTCGGGTCACTAGTCTTCCCCGCTCACAGAGACAAAACAAAAGCTGTTTTCAAATTGTTTGAACATATTAAATATATTAAAGGCTCTTACTGTGCAGACATCGGGACTGTCACACTGCTAAAGCATGGCAATGTATTAATCACATGCTGTGTCCTGCGAGTGACAGTGAAAGGGTTCACCAAGTGAGACAACGCCTACGTTGGGAATTTGCCAGTGGGCCCATCCCTTCAAATGGCATGTGATGATAACCTCCTTGTCTTTTGCTCAGAGATTAACAACCGGGCAGGCTCTATTGATGGATATGGTCTGGTGGTGTGCTTGGGCATGGAGAGACATAGAGGTCATAGTCTATCTAAACAGCAGATGGTTTGTTGCGCCTCTTTGGGAGTATGCAAAAATAGACTGAATATACAAATCCAAGTATGGTTATGAACACTCCCTTTAGATTTAGAGAAGTAATCTGTGCTCTGATTTAAAACTGATTGATCAGATAAAAATTATAAACTAGAAATCTCTGTAATACATGCGAACAATGGGGTAATGTAGTGAGACAAGTCTGCCAAACAATGGCAATGCTAATTATCTGGACTAAAGCTATAAACAGCACAACAGTGCACTGAATGCAGTCTTCCTTGAAACTGCACACCAACCAATAACAGTTGACATTGAACAGCTAGCTCTTTGGCCCTCATCGTCAACCAACCCAGCGTATGAAGACTACCTGTTTTGATGAACTGATTATAAGCTTGACTATTAACATAAAACTGCAATGTTAGGTGGCACCTGTCACCTCATTGTAGTATGTGAAGTGGCAGCTGTTGTTTGCAAGAGCTTCTGGACCAAACTATTAGTTGGATGATGAAACTAGAGCTGCATTTTAAAATTAAATGCTCCCCTGAGCTGCATATTTCCAACATCTGGAGTATACACAATCACACCAGACAAGGCAGTCATTATAAACGATGGCCACGCATGAGTTGAAGCAGGTACGTTCACACTTTATTAACACAGAATGGAAGACACTTGTGCTATTAAGCAGAAAAGCGTTCACACATCCTTCCAGAGTAATCCGGCAATGAATGTGGATCACATTTTACACATTTTCAACATAGAAATATAAACCTTAGGGTGAAATGCACAAGTAATCAGGGCTTTCAGTACACAGTGAAGGAGGATGATGAAAGGGAATCGGGGTTTTTGGAAGTATAAAAACAGTTACAAAGTAACTTTCCCCAGAAGACAGAAGAAGATGATAAACATACCCAGACATTGCTCGGCTTGTTGCTGCCACAGTTCCTAGCTTAAATTTACTGAAGTTATTCAGTCTGCCATGTTGTTGGAAAATGAACTGCAATCTTTTATTCACATATCGCAATAAATCACTGAATAAATATTTGCCACACTTAGATTTTTATATAGTTTTATTCTATATCTCTTTACCAAGGGGTTTGCAAAATACTACTGCATACTTACACAAAAAAATGGAAAAACAAGTATAATCAGAAAACTACTGAGGCAAGCTGTCTTCTGTTAAAATGTTTTTTTCTTAAAGCAAACTGTCAGGAAAAACACGAAAAAAGGCAACATATCAGCTCTAAACTTTTCCCCATTAACATCACAATGTCTACGACTTGAACTATTGACTAGTTTCTTGTCTGAAACGTTGCTCATGATAGCTCTCTTCACACAAATCTCGCTGCACTAAGCCACCACTACATTTGCTTCTGAAGTGAACACTGATGCTTATGACCGTGTCCAGAATCCTTTAGCGCCAACTAACTGAAGAGATTCAAGATTTCCTGGTAGCACACGAGAGCAGCTGCTGTTTATATCCCATCCACACACCAAAGGTGCAAACCTAAAGCAGAGACTCAAACAGTTTGGGCCCAGCATACTAAACTCAGTTCTGAGTTTTTAGCACTTACATATGTGAATCATCATTTATCATTCTTGAGATACTCAAAAGCAGAGCGGTTAGCGAGCATGGGTACAGATACCTTGAGCCACAAATTCCTCTTTCTACATTGGCTACAATAAATGTCAATAAATACAATAAAAATGGAAAAAGACACTGGAATTTGCAAATTAACTGGTTAGGAAACCTTTGACAATTTTCACCTGATTTTCACCTGTGGCCTAATCTTTTTAGCACCCCCTCAGCGGCGCCATTTCTCCAACTCTCTTGTGTTTTTCCGATCCTCTGCACTAACAGGGTTAACCCAAAAGGGTTGCAATCTTGTAACCATAATGAGACTTACAGTATTTGATGTGCTTACTAAAATGCAAAGTACAACACCCTGAACCTGATTGCCCAGTATTCTCACACTTGAGAGGAAGTGCTCACTAGAATGATGATGCAGAAGGATTTTTCAAGCAGGAACTCATGTTTTGTAGTATTTTAGTATTTAATGACAAAGTGTAAGCATGCACATATCTGACTAAAGATAAATTAAAGGCTTTGCATATTTTAGAAAAAGTCGTCATTTGTATTGCTGATAGAGGTCTGTCATTATGTCCCTTAAAGAATGGGATTAATATCAACATAGATCTAAAATTATTCTGGGCGAGAGATAAGACAAAGGCAGCTTTCTTTTAACAAAACCTGTATTTTTGCCCAGCCTTTAATATTTTGCCTCTTATATCCTCTTTGAATACCAGTAGTTGATTTATCTTAATCTGTTGATCACTTCATCACAAAGTTTGCTTCCTTTCCATTAAAAAAAATCTGCTTTTTAAAAGGGCCAACATTTAAGATATTGGGTTTAAAAAGTTGAAAAGTTACTTAAACTTTCAGGCCACGGCAGAGGCATGCCGTTGACTTGATGAAAACTGATGGTCACATGGTGTGCCCTAATGCAGCGCTGACCTACCGCATTTCATATTGATTAAAGATAGGCTTTGAGTAAGTCGTGACATTTGCACAGAAGAGGAACACCCAGTTGTTGGTGCCACCCAGAAATGATTTTCCAGGCAGCTTTTCCAGAGATTTTCTTCCTTTGAGTTACTGTTTGGCAGGAAGCTGCTGGGGGTGTTGGACCTTATAGAGAAAACTGTGAGGAAGGTCTGAGCCCAGCTAAAAAATGAAATTCAATATATTCTGGACCTGAGAGCAATGCTGCACACATTGAGGAAGTTGCCACGAGAAAATTTGCTTCAGGCCCAAGAACGTTGCAGCTCCTGTAGAGCAGAGGAGGTAGACCAAGGCAATTTCCACCGGGAGATCCTTGTATTACTCCCTTCTTCTGGCTCAAAGTTACTTGCCAAGTGGCAAGGGCCTTTTTTAGTCATACAGTGAGTGGGGGATGTTGACTATAAAGTGGTATGATTGGAAAGGGGAGGAGCCACACAGATGTATCACCTCAACTTCCTCAAAGCATGGAGAGAGGCTGAAATAGTTTCTCTAGTGAGCCTAGTGAAGGAGAGAGATGAGTTGGAGCCGGAGGTGCCAAATTCTACAATTCCCACCTCCCTCCATTGTGATGACCATCTCACACAGGATGTTGCTGCTCTGCACATTATTTTGCAGATGTGTTCTCCCCCTGCCTGGGAGTACAAATATCATAGAGCACCTTATGCCATGCCCCGGGCAGACGAGCTCCTAGACCAGCTAGGGACTTCTCGCTTTTTTACGACATTGGATTTAACCAAGGGCTAGTGGCCACACTTCCATTCGGCTTGCTGGGGGCCCCAGCCACTTTCCAACACCTCATAGACCGGGTGCTGCATCCACACACTGCAGCTGCCTAATAAGAAGATGTCATCATCCACAGCGACACCTGGGCAGAGCATGTGCTGCAAGTGGCCGCGGTCCTGGATTTCCTGAGTTAGGCGGGGCTCACAGCTAAGCTGAAGAAGTGTGTGGTTGGACAGAGGGTGGTACAGTATCTGGGGTACCACTTGGGAGGTGAGCAGGTGCATTCACAGATGGATAAAACAGCAGCCATCACATCCTGCCCGCCTCCCAAAACCAAAAAAGAGGTGGCTGGTTCTTGTGGCTGGCTGGTTACTACCGTCTGTGAGATCCCGGCTTTGCAGACCTGACCAGTCCCTTGACCGATCTCTCATGAATGGTTGCCCCAGATTTGGTGCAGTGGACAGAGCCGTCCAGGGCAGCATTCGTGCAGGTTCATGCAGGTAAAAAGGCTGTCTGCTCACTGACGGCTTGAACAGAGGGCTGGGGGCCATTTTGTCCTGGCAGGTAAAGGGGGACGACCGCCCAATCGTTAATATGAGCAGGAAACTTTTGGAGTGGGAGGCCAGATACAGCACAGTAGATAAACAGTGCCTGGCTATCTGGTGGGCAGTTGGCTCTCTCTGCTATTACCTTCTGGGCCGCCTTTTCACTCTGTGTTTGTATCACACCCCTCTGCTGAGGGATGCCAACGCCCATATCACCCGGTGGCATCTGGCTCTCCAGCCTTTTAAGTTCAAGGCGGTCCATAGGCCGGAGGCACAGATGGTCATGGCTGATTTCATGTCCCCGCTCCTAGCCTGAGCGATGGGGGTTTGTGGCGCAGCTGCAAGGGAGGGGTGGAGCAGTGGATTCAGGGTGTGGTGTCAGGGGAGACTGACACACACACCTGACCGCCATCGTCTGATCATGTCTCCCCATCTGAGTACGTCGCTGGGACTTGAAGAGAGAACTGTGTGTGTTGTAAAGCCGGAGGAGGGCAGCTGGAAAGCTCCTGTAGAAACTGATTGAAAATAAAAACAAACACTCAGTGTACAATGCTGTGTGCATGGGCCCTTTATTATCACAGTGTCAATTAAGTATTTTGTTGTATTATATTTTTACCTCTTACTCACTTCAAACATTCTGGCCGACATTCATTTGTGGTAAGTGTAGGCTGTCAGCCCAGTGCTTACCTCAGTGTGAGGTGTTCACATCTATTTATTCTTGAGCAGGCTGTGAAACTTTGAGAAAAGAATCCGTTATGGGTCAGTGAGTCAATGACACAGGTCCCCAGTCTGTTCAGGGCTAACACAGAGAGACAGACAACGATTCATACTCATATTCACACTAACGGCTAGCATACTATCCTATATTATATGTACTATAATAAAAGAATTATTTAAAGGGTGGTACCTGAGACCTCAATTCCATTAGGGTCTGCTTGTGTCCGATACTGGTATATTTATCTATCTTTTCTATCTATCTATCTAGAGAGAGAGAGAGACGTTAGTGAATGCTGATAATGGAACGTGTAAGTAATCCTGAAATGCTTGTCAATGTGATAACTCACCATTAAAAATCATCTGTGCAAAACTTTTGTGGAAAATATAAAGTTTTCTCTACTTTAAACAGCAAAACAGGCTTTTAATTTCTGTCACAAATCTTCCCTGCAATCAACAGTGCACTAAACTGTAATATAATGAGACACTTATACTAACAGTGGCAATCAAAGTTCTGTAAGAAATGGCAAAGAACATTTAGCACAGTGCAGCTCTAAAGGATGTAAGAGACCTTCAAACTATGGCAATGTTTAATGTTCCCCAAGTCGCTCAACTTCTAATCTTAAGAAGTAAGCAAAGGGCATCTGCAGACTATTATCCCTTGAGTTACCTAAAGCTCACTTAATCAAAACAACTTCTAATCCTGGTGTAAGACGCTGAAGATCTGTTGAGTATTATGGCACACCTGCAGTACATAAGCTGACTTCTGATGTATAATGCCAGTGGTGACGAGAGAAATCCCCACTGCATAGGCAGTGGAGACTGCATACATGATGATGCTGGCATGTGAACTGTCCCCGATGTCTCTTTTTTGAAAAACAGGAGGGTATGTCCCCTGAGGAATGCTTCAGTTCCTGAAAATGAATCCTGTGCATCTGATATTTTCACAAAGTCTTTAATAGTTGTACTAAAGCTATGCAACCTATGCTTCAATTTTATGCATGTTTTTGGCAAATGTACCGTTTCCTTCTTTCATTTCAGAAGTGCCCAATATGAACACTGGATTTTTATCTACCATAACTATCTAGAGACACACTTACTCAAAATCTTTAAAAAAAAGTAAAAAACAGAGTGAGTCATGGACTACTGTAAATAAAAATAATATGTGCATGCTTGTGCTGACTTAAATTAATCAATGCAACTCTGAATTAGTTTAATGCTTTCAATCTATTACACTTTTGCTGCTCACTTTGGACTGCAGCAAGTTAGTTACCTGTTGCTTGATGGAACTAGCATCCAGCTCTCACTTCCCCTCATTGTCGTCAGCGATCACCATGACTATATGATTGGGACTTAACAGTTAGGCCAGTATCAATGATGCCAATCAGTGAGGTCTGTTGTTCCAGTTCTGCAGCTCTGCTTTCCAGCAAGGCTTATTACTCCTTCTTTTTCTGTATTTTGAAGATGCAGTACTTTTACTTCTTTGACCACATTTAGGATTTCTTTGTCCTGTAACTTGATAGCAGAGATTCGAAGAAAGGAAATCAAGTGACTTTTTGAGGTAGAAGACTTTAACCTTCTGTGGTTTTTTTTGTGTTTTTGTCTAAATGTCCAATCTGTCTTTTATCAATACACACGAACCTTGTTTGTCAATATCTTAGCAGAAAGAAATTGGCTATACCATTTGTTAGTCCAAACTTCCCCCTAAAGCATCAAATTTAACTTTATTCTGACTAAATTTGATATTTTTGTCCTTTTACACATGTTTTTGTCCATTTAACCTCCTGCTGATCAGTTTACATGTTTGGATTTCTGGGGAAATAGATCGCTGATACTAATTATAGAACTTAATTATTAACAAATACAGTGGATGAATGTATGAATGGGTAAAATACAAAAATGTACATTTTATATAAAAAAAGTTTTATGTTTTAATTTACTTTGATATCCGTTGTGTGTTTGTATATGCTTAACCTCACTGCGATTATTATTTCACTTCTCAGAAAAGATTTTCTTGTTGTTGTTAAGCTGTATGTATGGCCTTACTCCTTTTTTTTTAATGTGAATTGAATTTAACAAGGTCTAAACCCGAGCTGGGTGCAATGTTAGTTGTCAACATGATCTACATTTCTGAATTTTCAGCGGAACACAGTTGACATTAAATAGTATTTTTACTAAAACTGTCTCCCACATATTTTAGTTATGGAAGTGAATATGACATTGCCATCTGTCATATTTGAGAAACTTTCACAATCAAGCTGCAAAACAGAAAATAGCAGGCAGCTTTTTAAATTGCTTATGTGATTGAATAAACTGACAGTCCCCCATAATAATTCTGCTTAGAACAGAAAATATGCTTTTGATTATGCACAGGTTTTGGTGTGTGGATTTTTTTTGTTTTGTTTTGTTTAAGAAATGCCTTAAGAGCTTTGATCAAGCTCAAAACACATTATCCTGA